>JAQIXP010000919.1:0-21428 GCA_034700285.1 Proteroiulus fuscus
GTTACCCGCATTGTTATCCAAAAGCGATAAAACGGCAGACGACAACAGCAAAACGCTCAAGGTCCTAACTATGTATCTAAATGGTAACAGGGTAATAGCGCTAAAACACGCCTATTGCTGTTTGGTTGTTTTTCAGCTCACTCTGAAATGACTATTATTTAGAATCAAATGAATTTCAAAGTTTTGCGACTGAGCAGGACATAGGCCTAGTTTAGATCTTTGCCAAGCATATAGGTTCTTCTCTATGCCGAAAATACAGTAGTTATATCGATGGCTTAATTCAGAAGTGGTGAATATGCCATTGATATGAATGTTTTGGAATTTCTTCAAGCAATGAATTTTGAAGAACAAAACTACTTGAAATTTTAGATTAATCAGCCACCCATAAAGCAAAAATTGTCACACTAATCCAGACATTTCCCCACCCTCCCACAACTGCGTGTGGCATCATTTATGGACAGCCCCATTTTCTCCTACCACCATAACAGTGCTAACGCATTTTTTCTCTCAGGTGCACATTTTTAGTTGTGCATGCCACAGTTGCAATTGTGAATAATTTGGCCCCTGTACAAAATGTTAGCTGAAAATAGTATTAAGTTATCATTTAGGTATATACTGTACTTGTACCATTATTTATTATTATAAGTTACCGGAATGTGCATTATTGGTCGATGACTAAGGTTATTGCATCATAAGAATCTCAGGAATTTTTTATTCATTTGCAGTTGGCCACACCATTTTACTTTCGTCATAATTTGGACATTGCGTTACCAATCTTGCATCATTAACCGATTGTCATTTTCGCCCTTGCGACCTCCGTCAAACTGCTACTTCTTGTGCCTTAAAGACTGGAAAACCAGAAGCCGTGTTGTGCCTGAAAGTTCTGTGGATTTGGATTGCGTTTTTCATAATGCTTTTGCATTGCCGGTTAAGAGACTCCAGGTGAGTAATAACGTGCCAAGACTGGCTCATTGTTGCGAATGGAACGTGAAAACGCATTCATGGGCTGATATGCATTTCCACAACATTCCTACGGTTTTCTTTTTGGCCGTCTTTGTGCTTCCAAGATTGAAATCGTGGATTAGTAAGTGCCCCTATGCTTCGATTTGCACTTGCCCCACATGTACTTGGGCCTTTAGTGGACTGAAATTGCAACTTTTTGCCTTTGTGTTCCCAGAGCTTTGTATCTCGGAAACTGCGATCCGGTTTTTAAGAATGTCGCAAGTGCAAATCGTTGGGAAAACAGGATTGTTTTACGAAGTTGTGTGTGTATAAGCCTACGTACCTTTGAAATGGCCTGCTTAGTGGCTTATTATGCAAATGGAAGTTACTCGTTTGACTCGATGAGTTTCCACTGATAAAAATAAAAATGTAGGCCTTGGCAAACGGACAACAACTTTATTATCTTTTAATCAAAGACTTCTTTTTTAAATTGTCTTGTTATGGAATGAGCTTTCCGTTTTTTTGTTGTTTTTTTGTTTTTTTCAGTTTTGTCTCATTTTTATTTCGTTTTCTTTCGTTATTTTCTCATTTGTCTTATTTTTGATTTATTTGAAACAGGTGAGGTTTACGGTCTTCCAACCAAATTGGAGAACTTGTTTGTTTTCTGATTATTAGCTAATAAATTGTAAGTAACTGTGAGCACCTTTTTGGGGGCAAAATACTACAGCTATTTTTATAGTTGGAAGGTTTACTTGTTATCATTGTGACCTACAGGAAATTAAATTATTGCAAAGTGTTAGAAATAAAATTTAAGACATTTTAAGTACTTCGGTAATTATATTATTTATTTAGGTGTAGCACGGTAATGATAGAATCGGAATTCGAATTCCAGTAGACCGCCATGGTAAACAACAGTAAATTTTATTTCTTAAAAAAATACTTGCTATTTTGCCCCAAAAAAGGTGTGCGGCTAATTATTACAAGTTACTTCCTACTATTTAAAAAAGAATATGTTCAGTTCAGTTGGCCGTCCGTAAACCAAACCTAAGCCATTTATTTTTTTTCCTCTTTTTTTCTTCTTTTCGTCCATATTTTTAATTTTCTTCCAAAAGTGTGTTCAAACTAAACTTTAGTGCCGTTGAAAATGTTTTAACTGTACTCCGAACTACTTCCTATGCCATTTTTACCCGATGCCGAGGTTACAAATACAATTCGACAATCTATTCACAAATTATATTGGGTTCCTAAAACTCATGTTCTGCCATCAAAATGTCACAGGAGTGCGTTTTAGTATGGTCGGATTTATGCTCCTTTTGGCATTGGTTATATGTAATTATTTCAGTAACAATTGTCATAGTTTTTTTCATTTGTTTTATTTTGTTTCCTGTACCATACTGATTGTTTTTTTCAAGTCCTAGTGTATGTTTGGTTGTGAAAATTGCCAACAACACCTATTCCGGTGAAGGACATCGTGCACGACTGTTGTGTTCGAACATGTGTGCAGCATTAAAATGTCTTCCAAGTGTATTTCTTGCACTACTTTTTATTATCTATCCAAACCATCCCCGTATACATATATTAGCCTCCTTTTTGATTACGTTATGGTAAG
The DNA here is from genome assembly GCA_034700285.1 of Proteroiulus fuscus. Taxonomy (NCBI): domain Eukaryota; kingdom Metazoa; phylum Arthropoda; class Diplopoda; order Julida; family Blaniulidae; genus Proteroiulus; species Proteroiulus fuscus. The sequence goes on from JAQIXP010000919.1 coordinate 2,552, forward strand.
GTGAATTTCTAGAGTATACCATTTTTTTAATCACCTGTGACATTTCGTTTGATGGCAAAACATGACTTCGTCACAACTGTGACAATACTTGCCAAAGGTGCGCTTATGTAAATCCATACATATTTTTGCCAATTGCTAAGAATACTCTTTTAAGTAATTCCGTAGATTTGAGATTGCAATTTAAAGAGAAAGTCTCACTTTGAAACAAGTTTTTTTTTTAAATTAAGACAAACTAGTTGAAAGGTATACTAATATTTTCAATAAGAGTTAACATAATTAAAAAATCATGACTGCTCAAATATTATATATGAATGGTGCCATTTTACTATGTTATGAGCTGTTACCCAGCGATTTGGACCGCTTAAAATTAGGGGAAAACAATAAACTTGTCTACTGTATTACCCGTAGATCCCCCTATGTCCCATTCACAGAGCCATTGAAGTTGTTTATGTATGGCCTCACTTTTCTTCTATGAAATACGTATGTGTGTAGGAATCCTAAGATGGTCGACAAAATTGAATGGTTATACCCAAGTTAATCATTAGATGGCGCCAAATAGTTTTATAAAAAAAATGGATACTTCCTATGAAAAGCATTTCCCACCAGATGAAGCTTTTACGAAAAATGTATTTATTGAATGGTAAGTCCAGCTAAAATTTCAATTGCTGTGTAATTTTTTTTCTTAAAAAACCCCTTTTGTCAAGGTGAGATTTTCTCTTTAATCAATCACCCGATCAGTAGGGATGTAATATTTGAGTTTAAAGAGACATTTAAACATTTGCATGACAATTTTCAGTAAGAGATGGCTTTGTGTTTCCCACTATTTTTCTACATCCTTACAGAATTGATTTTGTGTAGCATTAGTGTCGATATAGGTGCCGAGGAAAGCCTAAGGTGACATCTTTGAATGGACCCCGTTTGTGCCATATTGTCATTTCACAAAATATTCCAGTTGGATTGGAATTTGAGATATGCTAAGATTTTATGGGACCAGGCATTGGTCCAGCATTTAAATGGGGAATTATCTTCTAGTCCCAGTCAGGGATGCCACCTTAGAAAATTTGTGCGATTTCTTTTAAAGAGAATCGTATCTTGGAGATTGCAGTAACAAAAAAGCCTAAATTGAAATAAATTGCAAAAAGTTCCTTTGCACTGATTGCTGTCAAAAGATCGTAGAAGCTATATGATATCATGCATTATGTAGCTTGGGCGCTTTGCTGACGTCATATGGAGGCCACTGTATAGCATGCAATGCTAGAACATCACTTGGTGATGGACTACAATGTGTTGACCCTCCATTGGCTAATATTTTGTCACTTATTTAAATTATGATTCAATGAACTATTGACAGCAGTTTCTGAATGTATATTAGGTGAAGCTTTGATATTTATTTTCATTTAGATATTTTACTTTCATTAAAACAACTCCAAATTGAGTTGTTTCCCCTCGAACACTGAACATTTCTAGCTGTTAGGAAGGGCGTTTCAATAATTAATATATTTTAGAAATTTAAATTTCAGCAAGGAGCTATGCTCTAGTCTTCCACATCAAATGCTGGCAATTTGTAATCGGGGAAAGCGTGAATAATTATGATTATTTTCCCCTAGCTATTCTTTTCTCTCTTATGTATATCTCTTTCTGTCTCTCTCTGTCACTTTTATGTAATGTCCAGACAATTTTTTGATTTTAAAACTTGTGTTTTACAAATGCAGAAAAAGTCCTTAGTCAGGCCTGTTTCAAAGTACATACACTGTATTTATAATTTGAGATTTTCTCCCAAGTGCCTTGTGATAGCTTTTTTTTTGCAACTTCTTAGCATTGTCTTTTTGCTTTGTTCAGGAAAATGCCCCTTTAAAAGGAAATAAAGGGTTGACGTTAACTGCTTGAAGGATTTCAAAGATTCTTGAAAAGTGATTTATTTCAAGATACAAGAAAGTGAAACTGGAAACAACACAACAATAGGACCCGTAGCCCTTATTGGCACAAAACACGAAAAGAAATTATACGGTAAGGCATATTATTATTATTATCATTTTTATCCTTCTCACCGAAATATACACGCACAGCTTTGTGTTTGAGGTTACACATATTCGTTTTACTCCCGATAGGATTTTTTTGATGAGTTTATAGTAATTGTGCGAGGAATTGACACTATTAGCCACAATATTGGTTTAAATTTCTTGCCAATTCGAAATTAAGAATGCCCAGAGGATGGATATAATGCGTTGATTTCCATTAATTGGAATTTTAGTTTAAAGGGGCAAATCTTCTGATGAGCTTTTTGTTCCAAAAATGGCACTCGATGCACGTGCCATTTACATTTGGCTTACTGAAATCTGCACGGGCAATGGGTTCCATTTTGGAACAAAAATTTTGTGAGGAGAATGCAACTTTAGGTTTTTTTGTTTGCCTCGAGTACTGATGGTTCTTAGTTATATACAAGGTATGATCTGGTTTGATCATTTTGCTGGAAAATAATTACAATGACAGGTACAACAATGTTCTGTTCAGTAGAAAAAAAATGGTGATAGCTGTAGCGAACGTATATAAGAAGTATTTTCTGTGTAAGAAGCAGTTAAACACATTTACGCGTAATATGCCGTGACGAAAACGTGTCACTTAAAAGTGGAGTATTTACTTTGGGCAGTTCAAACCATGGCCAGGTAACGTACACTAAACATATAAATATTATTCATTGCTTATTGAGTTTGAACCCCAAGTTAGGATTTGTAGCGATGAAAGATAATATGACTGCGCGACAATGTTCGTTTCTGTTTTTTGCATGCCAAAGACGTCTCGATATTTTCTTAGGAACAAAACATATTTTGAAAATTGCTTTCGTGTTTTGAAAATATTTGCAACTGTTGGCACAAATGCACATATAATACTACAATATAATGATTGCTGATGAGTGAGGGAAAAAACTCAGAGAAAACTAAGTACAGATTTTTACAGGTGGGAGAAATACGGATTTGTAGATTTGTCCTGATATGCTGCTTGCGAATATGGGATCAATGGCACCAATTTTTTTAAGAATATTGCATAATTTATGTAGGTTGGTGAACCTGGTGGCTGGTTGATCTTGGCTTTACGTTTGTGTAATTGGCTTTCAATATCAAGTTTTTTTTTTAAATGCATGGAATAAGGCCCACATTTGATACAGATTGGAATGGCATTTACTTAGTTGTATCATAGACAGAATTCCTCTGTGAGTATTTAACCTGGTAAGAAAAATTGCGATTGAATCCCTCCTCCGTAGGATCATTGCTCCTGTTGATTACGGAATCCATTTGTTTGATTGAGGTATAAATAGTGAAAACCGATAATCCCTTTAGAAATGTCCAGCAGACCGTTAAATGTCTATACCACCCGGCGATCCAGTCTTAAGTTCCATGAATTGAAACGGGACGTGGAGTGCCTGCTTTTTGTGCTCCACGATCAAGTGACCCCGTTTCGGCGATGTGCCAACCACGACCACCACTTCGCCTTTCAGCAGTATCAGCTCGGTCTTGCCATCATCTGAAAACAAAATCTTTTAGTTATTAGCATGAGGCTGGTTTTTGCAAAATTTACTGTCCTGGTCAAGACATATTTTTGCCGAACGATGGCGTAACCGTATACTGTTATGCCATCATTCGAAGCCACTGTGGTATAAATAGACATTTTCCAATAGTTTCCAAGTCTTATAGAGATGTCTTAAATCAATTGACGTATTAAACGTGGATTCTATGTACAGAGTTTTTGTTCCAAAATGGGGCTCCATTTAGGAACAAATAATTCGTAGGGAGAATGAACTTTTTTGAACCAAAAAAAAAGTATTTTAGACAAATTTATTATTTTTGTTTAGAAAATTTAAATTATTTTGGGCTAGGCAACATGAGGTTATTGGTCATTTTGTGCAGAAAGAAATACTAGAAATTAAATTTCTCTAATATTGTTAAAAATTTACATTTTTAATGTTGAGTTTATTAAAGCCATAGAAAATATTCATATACATTTCTTATTTTTAACTTTAAATTTCTAGATTTAAAGAAAAAAAGGAAAACTAGCCCATACGATTTATACCGGCTTTGAAACTAACGTGAAAAATGCTTATTGCCAAAGTTTTTTTCCCATTGCAAGTGGAACATACCATTGAAATTCATTTTCATGATGCGTGTTTGGGGATAGCCCATCTTTGTGTTCCCAGTTACCGTGTAAGACCTACTGGGAGGGACTGGAGGAGGCCGTTCCTATAAGGGAAAACGAAAAAAAAATGACATTTTCTGTAATGACAGCTTGAAATCCTTAATTTTATAATTACAAGGTCTAGGCCGAAGATGGAACATGTTTGCTGAATGGTCTTCTGATCGCATTTCTCTAAATCTGGCGGCGGTGTTCCGGCAATGGGCTGCGGCCTTGGCCTACACATTGTCCCTGTCAGATTACTGAGAACAAATGAGAGCCAATTTACTATTGAAATTGATTGATCCTGCCACATTACTGTAGTGCAAGGCCGAATGAATGTACATATATACCTCGTGCTTTTTGATCTAACACGTTGCTCTAATGCCCTCTTCAGTGTTGGCCATCGACGTCTTAAATGCCAACCTTTCCAAACTGCCTGAATTAGCATGGCTCCTTGCTGGCGCCTTTCCACCCTCAGCATTTCTAATTGCTGTCTGGCTCCTTCGCTGTAAATTAAGCAAAAAATTAGCGGGAATCGTATGCCCTAACACTGGTGTCATGTTTTGTTTACGTACGAGAGATTCTGAGTTTTGCTTACCTTAAGAAAATATGCCGTTTTCCTAATGCCCAATTTGTACTAACATTATGCCTCTTAATGCCTTCATTGATTATTTTAATGAATGCCTCTAATATCAGCTAGAATAAATGCGTGCGTACTCATGGTTAGGAAATGCCAGCTGGGGGTTTTAAACACTATTCAGATTTCCTTACCTTGCAATCTTCAATAGCTTTATCCTCAGTTTTCTTTAGCTTCTTAAATGGAGCCAATAATCTATACCTTGCATTGAATGCCTTAAACCTCATTCGATGTGGGAATCCTGTTACAGGGTTTAACGTAAAATTAGGAATGGTTTCGGGGTTATTGCTTTAAGTCTGATCCAAAGCGTATTTCACTGACCTCCTGCCATTAAATTAACCGTTTCCAGAACTTGAAGTGCTCGGATTTGTGGCATAACGGCATCCCGGTCAAATGTCGATGCAACTTCTCCTTTGTTTCCCTGATTTAATTTTTCCAGAAAAGTGAAGTTAGTGACTTAAACTGGGTGTCGAATGGTCGGTAACCTCCGGCTACTTACCCTGACACATCTGATGAAGTGGGGTTTGGCATGAACTAGTGTCCGTAACAAGTTATCTAATCTTGTATGGAAATCCTGAGTAAGGGTAGAAACTGGTTCATCTCCATTTTGACTAAAATAAATGAATTATCAAAATAATTTTCTGCTGCCCGAGGAGGATTCCAGCCAGCCAAAAAATGTGGTTGTCTGGACATTGGTCATAGCAATTAAGAAGATTTTGCTAAAATGGGACTTACAGATCGGTATGTGCTGTTGGAGATATTCTGAACAACACACCACGTGGAACTGTTTCTGTTTTAAAAAGGAGAGATTAGTTTGATTTTTGTCAGAAAAATTTGACAATGGCACTTTGACAGAACGTACCTTGACTATAAAGCGCTTTTAGCTCGCTTCCAAATAAGTGGGTGGCAAAACCAAAGTTGCAACTGTGTTTGTGAAAGACTGATACGATGTCGTCTGGAACCGTGTCTCTGTTGGTGTCCAGAAAATCCGTTGCATCATAGGAGACTTTGCCAGCAAAGTGTTGGATGCCAAAAAGACGGGAATCCGTGTGACGGGGCTCAAATAAGCGACTATTTTGCTTGTGCTGCACTTTAATCTTTTGGATGTAGGACTCCGGGGTCCCTCGAGTTGAGCATTCCACATCGAGAAGACTTAGAAGGCCGGTGCGCTTAAATTGTCGAAAGAAGATGTTAGTAAATTCAAAAGCTTCGGTAAACTGGACTTGCAGGAAAAGCGTCTCACCAGAGATGAAATAAGGTCGATGCATGGCACGTTATCTACATAATCGACCTCAACGTCGCTGTGAATGCCTTCGTCCCTACAAGATTCGATGCTGCTTTTAAATATGTGCGTATTGTAGAAATGTTGCATGGTTTCTGCACATAAATTTATACACAAGTGCTCCAGCTGACTTGGCTAAAAATCGAAGAAAATAATATCATTGGACAAGTTGGAAACAAAGTGTCTGAAGTGAGGCTAGATTTCAAGACCCGTAGAGTTCGCTCGTGCATATTCAAAGAGCATGGGAACTTGAGAAGTCTGAAATGGTCATTGAGATCATGCGCAGGATCCAAAAAAAACGTGAATACCAAATTGCTTATACAGACTCATCGAGATCGAGCAAATTTTAAAGAGACCTGGGCCCTATTTCATCAAGACTCCAGAATCTAAAATCCTCAATCTCAATTCAGAATCCTAGAAATTTTGATTCCATCGTAGGCCTACAATCCCTAATCCAAAATCCAGAATCTTTCTTGGGAGTAGATAGGATTTTCAGGATTGGGAATGGTCTACGGAGCAATTTTTGTTGGTTTTATTGGATTCTGGATTGAGGTGAGATTCAGGATTGTAGATTCTGGAGTCTTGGTGAAATAGGGCCCTGGAGAGTGGTCTGAAGAGATAACAACAAGACCCAATGAGATAGTGCAAATTCAAAGAGATCTGAAGAGTGCCTGATGATATAATGGAAAATCAATGAGACCGTGCAAATTCAAAAAGGCCTGAAGTGGTAAGCAATTCTAAACAGATGGGAAACCCAAAGAAAGATTATGCAAGATCTAAATCTGTAGAGTCTGAAGAGATTTTGCTCTGATTATCATTGTATGGCCCTAAGATATTTTTCAAATCTGACTGCCATGGTGGGCTCGAAGAGATTGTGCAAACCACAGAGAGATCATTATAATCCACAGAAAATAAGAAACTGAAGAAGTAAAGCAGGACCAAAAGATCATGAAATGCAAGTTGAAAAAATATCAATGAAGTTTTCAATATTTGCTAACTTTGGAATCTTCAAAGCCGAACATGTCCAGAATTCCGATGAATCCATCCGTTGCATGGCGCACTGCAGAATTAAGAGCTGTCATGGATTTGGAAGACTTGGCACTGCTTGAACCGACCGTTGATGCGTGCTGACTGCTCACTTCTGCAAATTTGGAAATGTTATTCAGTTAGTGGCACTCTGGCGGTTTTTAATTCTCACCGGTGTGGCTTTACCATTGTGATTATGGACGGATTCATTGCTGTCCGAACTTAAGGTACCGGACGTTGGCCCGAGCCGCTTTAGACTGTTGGCCCTCCTCACTATGGTGGCCACTGTGCGGCAATAAAGAGCCTTGGCCAGTGCATCTCTTGCCATATTGGACTGGAAGAAAGAAAGCAATAGAAGTAACATTTATTTGCCACTTATGAATCGGAGATGTAATTTTGTTCATGAACATTGGCACGGAATGCGGCTTTTACCATATTTACGTCGCACATGGATTTAACTAGTTGCCCTCGCACATTATGAGTTCTGGTAGTGAGTCCTCGGAACAGAGCCATTGCCGAAACTCCTAGTAAGGAAGCTACTGCTTTGATCTCTGGAAATGCATTTAAAGTGTCAGTACTTGGACTTTTTTAAAAACAACAGAATAAGCTGTTGAAACTCTAGAATTGTAACACCTTTTGTACCATTATTGCTTTTGACATCAACTTCTAAGCCCTGACCTTCGATAAATTGAACGTTACCGAGGAGAAGAACGGCTGCCAAGACTCGCACCACGTCCAAGAAAGGAATACCAAGCACAGAGAGACATGTCTGAAATTTGCCAGAAAATTTTTTTAAGCTGAAATTCGGATAGTGGGATTAAAATAAAAAAAAAATGCTATACCTTCCATGCTTCGAATCGTACAGAATCGTCCTTTTCATGACTGCTGACGTCTCCACGACTAAGGTACCTCAATTTGTGGATGGAGTATCCTTCTAAGTTCAATTTTCCTACACACAAGTAATCGAGAAAATTATCAAGGGTAAAGGGTTACAGTAACACGTCACTGATGTATGTGACATGTGCAGTCCCATGACATCAAACATGTGTCACAGAACTGCACACATTTATCTTGTTCTTAACTTAAAAATGGACTGAAAGCCAAGCACGTGAGCAAAATTTGTATTTTATGGTCCTGCCTCCTGACAAACGCGGCTTAAAATAGTCTCGAACGTATTCACATCGTCTGATTGCGACGTCATAAGCAGCTAGAGCTACCAAGAGGCAGTTCCATAAAGTACACTCACGTGTTTAGCTGTCAGTCCATCTTTTCTAGATCTTTTTAAAGAAAAACTACTATATATATAATTGGATAACACTAATTAAGTAAATGATCAGGCTCTCATTGATTTTTCATGGTTAGGAAAATTCTATAAAGGTCAATAGACTACTAACCACGCTCTTCTTGAGTTAATCCAGCTAACATTTGATAGAAGATATGGTAGTTCCTTTCACCAGGCAATGGCTGCACCACACGGGTCTGTAATATTAACACGGTTGTAGTTGATAATATTGTCACGAATGTGCTGACAAATCTTAACATTACCTGGTCCAAGAAGTAACAGTGGATTTTGGTTCGATATAAAGCACCATCGGTCACTTGTACTTCTAGAAAATGACCCTGCCACAAAGGAACATTTCGAAATATTTTCAATCAGGATATTGCTTTTTTTTCTCATTTGTGTATTTTCTTGGGATTGCAAGAGTTTTACGTACTATTCGACTAGATTCTGAATTTGAGCTGGTCTTGGCACTGCCCAAAGAGCGCAAAACTGTAAATGCTGCGGCGAGATGTTTGTAAGCATCCGTTTCCGGTCCTCCGCCGGCCACGTCGAAGAGCTGCCGCAGGAGGATCATGGAGGCGTACGTCTTGCCACTGCCACTTTCCCCACTGTAAAAAACAAAATGAAATGAAAAATAACATTACTTGAAATGTTTGAAAATATGTTATTATTGGAATGGTATTCATCAGCAGATAACTTAAGTAACACCGATGGGGCTGGTCAACTAACTGTACAACTAGTTTATTTATTACATGAATACAGTGAATATTTTCCATTTTTCACTGATTACTCTAGAGATTTCATCAGGATTATGATATCTGCAGATATTGGGAATTTTGATAGCATTTTAAATATAAAGAAGGAATTCTGAATGCAGCTACACTTGTTTTTTAATCTAAAAGATACAGATTTTTTTGTTTCCGAACTTTCTATTGGGGAGTGGGGAAGACGTGCTGGGATGATCAGTGTTACATAATAACTAGAGCGGAAGGGGGGGGGGGTAGGGGGGTAGGGCAAACAAATTTGTTATGAAATGTTAAAAGGGGAGAAGGGGGTAAAAAAGTTGGATGTTGGCACATAATCTGTGAATAATACCAAAACATTAACAGTGAAGAGATCCATTCAGGGTTAAAAGTTAACCCTTGGTTTAAATACTTAACCTCAACTCAAGTCTATAGGTTTTTGCACTAACATTTAACTTAACCGGAGGTTTAATTTTAAACCCTGATTGGATATCTCCACTGTAAGGGTTGTAATTATGCTTTGGATTATTCACAGTAATCTTTTCAAGAAAAGAGTAAACTGGAGATTTCAAATAGACTACATGTACTCGGAAAGGCTAGCTTGATTTTAATTATTTACAATGTTATTCAATGCTTGTTTACCAATTTTAAATATTTTTTGGCATTTTAATTATTTTTATTTCTAAGTTTAAATACAAATTTTACAAAGTGTAACAAAGTTTAAGTCTTAACACAAAATGGCTTCTGAACATGCAGGGTGATATTTGTATACCAACTAGTGTATGAATATTTTAAAGTAAAGATTTTCTGCTATGATGACCCCTACATAGGTCCTCCTCCCTGAGTTCATTCTTTTCAAAATGCTTCAATAAGGAAACAGGCGGACTTATTGTCATTGATTTCATGCATAATATACCAACCAGTTTTTGTCATTCGAAATCTGCCAAATAAGTGAAAATGATTTTCTATTATGTACTGTTGGTATGCTAGTTTTTATTGGCCAGACTCATTTCATTAGTTACAACCTAAACTAAGGAGCAGACTAGAAAAAAAGGGTTAGTCTAGACATAATCAGCAGGTTTGCATGCTTGTATGATCTTTTGTTTTCTCACTAAATTATGTATTAGATGTGGGATTTAATTAGGCTATTAGTTATAACTAAAGATTTGGGAAACAAATAGTCTTCAATTTTTCCACGAAGCCAATTTGTGGCATTTTTTACTGGTTTTTATCACGAGAAATTCTGAAAAGACACTTTAGCAAATATCTTATCTCTGCTAATGTAAGGCATTTGTGTCCCGCCTTTTTTCCTGATAAATATCTTGTTTTCTTAATTCTTGAACACATGCTAATTAATGCATAATTGAACACATGCTAATTAACGCATAATGGAAACATTGCTTGTATTAGCATATTTAAATTTCTCTCAAATCTGCTGTTTTCCATGCCTAAATAGCACGTTTTTCGATTCAAGAACATGTCGTCTAATTTAATCATTTATTAGGGGGTACATGTTCACATTCTGTAACACCATGTGATGGAGTACCTAATTTTGTTACAATGTGTTACAATTATGTACCTATTTTATATATCCAAATTATCATAGATCATTAGCGCCATAATCTTTGAATCTAAAGCCAGTTTGCTAAGGAATTGATGTAGTTGCTAGGAGTAATGCAATGCATGGATGGAAAGGTCTTGACCTGTAGATGAGTCAACTAGCCCAACTCTGCCACATGTTGGAATGCAAATCTCTTCAGGACAGTGCAGCTTTTATAGGAGGTCCTATTGATCTGAATAATACTAGATATGCTATTGATTTTGCAACTTATTTTTTGATATTGAAGTAACTAGGCTAGTAGAAATCCTCAAAATAGTCCAAAACTTATTCTACATGTAATTTGCAAACGTCTACTGGTTTATTTTTCCTTAAAGGGACAGCTCCACTATAAAAGAGCATGAAAAATTAGGATAGACATTGAAATTGCAATTGGGATTTGAGCCTATAATCATTAAATAAAATGTCCTGAATACGTAGATTTGGATGTACATGTAAATAGAAAAGTCCAAATTGGTGCCATTTCACTGACACTGTGTAGCGTCCTCTACTGGATAAAAAACATTAGCTCTCATGGAACATAATAGATATACACGTCCTAGAGGGCGCCACCAAATGGCACTGCTTGGTGAAAGCTATGGAAAAATGGTGCCTAATATGTATTTTGCAAACGTCGTAATTTATTCAATATGGAAGCTTTGATGCAATTATTATTGGCACAGCCATTCATATCTAGTAAGTGTTTACCATTTAAAAATTACTCGTTGCAAAGTGGGACTTTCCCTTAAAAATATACCGCCTATTTGTTATTTTTCTGCAGGGATATTTTGCTACTTTCTGGATTCTGATACATTGCTAAATGCAGTGTTTTAAGTTTGATAAGAAAATAACAAATGGTTTAATTTCTTAAGGGAGTTGCTTTGTTTCTCTTTTAATTCCTTGCATGTGTTAACAAACTCTTATTTGCATGACAAGTGTTTTCTCCTTCCACTTTCAAAGCCGAGATAAGATCCGAATGCGATCAATCAAAAGTCCATTAATTACAGAAATCAATTATAATTTTATCTCCTGTTTAATTATATTGGGTTAAGATGCGTAGAATCTGGTTATCATCATTATTGATGATTAATGCGAGTTCCTACCTGAGAATGATGGCTTGAGGATAACCAGTCTCTGATTGCTGACGTACGGCCTCATGAACTACACGCAAGAGTTGTGGGCATTTGGCTGACCCATGGGCACTGGTTAGGGTCAACGGATTGCCTTTATCTTGGTACGAATTAATGGAAAGTAAGATTGGCCCAACACACGTCTAGAATATAGAAAGAAATGGCAGTTTATTATATAAATAAGTATACATTAGGGTGTGTTTATGTGCATTTATTTTCTCGTTAGCTACTGTAGCTAGTGGGGAATGTAGGATTTGCTAAAAAAAACCATTAACATTCTTATTGATACATTCCCTGATGCATTTTGGGAAATTTTTTGGGGCAAATAAAAAAAATTTTTGGAAAATTTCCCCAGATGAGGTTTAATGGCTAAATTTACTTTTTACAAAGTACATAAAATTAAGGAAACTTTGAGAAAAAACTTATAAGAAAAAAGGCTATTTGGAGAAATTGGGGCAGAAATGTTATATCTACAGTCAGAGAAAATATAACTTTTAACAATAATTGACATCTAGTGGCCACGAGGTAAACTAACTCAGAAACACGTCAGTGATTGCATGTTTTTTATACTGACTGACGTTGACAGATTGAAATTTATAAATAAAATAATAAATTTCGAAATGTAATTAAAATCAAAATATACTAGAAATTTAAAAAAAAATCACAAATTAAGTCTGGAAAGCAAAGTACAGTGTATATTCCCTAGAAGCTATGGGAGATAGAAATCATAATTTGGGAACTTTTTTGAAGAAAATTAAGGAAGATTTGTGATAAATTATTGAATAAACTTCCTACTTCCGTTTTGATAAACTTGCATTGGTATAAAGTTTAAAAAATTGAGAAAACTTTAAGAAGGAACTTAAATAAAAACAAGAACGTGGAGAAATTAAAGCAGAATTAAATGTGCATTTATTATTACCAGAAAAGAATTGGTAAAAGATTTGAATGAAAAAAAAAATACTTTAGTGCATAATTTAAAATCAAAACCAAAAAAATATGCTGGAAATTTAAAAAAATAGAATTGATTTGTTTTTTAAAAATTACAATTTGAAAAGTTATGGTAATAGTGTTAAGGTTAATGACGTTTGCAGCTAGGTCACTTGTTTTCATAAAGGAAACGATGTGATTTATTTATTAAATAAACAGCATTTATATTCTTATATTAATTCCTTTATTAATTTAATCATATTAAGTTCTTTAATTTTTATATGTAAAACTGGATCTATAAAATTTGGACCTTCAGAAATAATAACTGTGAAAGAAAAATTTATTTTTACCTACAGATTTATAATAAGGAAATAGTAAAAACATGAAATATTACTGGAAAAACTCGAACTATAAATCGTAGAAATTATAAGCATAATTTGAACTAAGAAAAGTTCAAAATAACTTTTAACAAACAAGTATTCATAAATAAAGGTGGAAAATAAATGCTTTTATGAGAATTTAAATGTAAGCACAAGTTTGGAGATATTTTTTTGCCAAAATTGAAAGAAATTTTAGTGATAACTTGAACTAACAAGTGCAGGCCTATAAATATTTTTTATGATAATTGTAATTTAAGCAAAATTCTTGGATAATATTTTGTATCATTTGGGAATTATTGGGAATATTTTGAAATATAGGAAAACGTAAATTTACTTACAAAGTAATCTTGGTTATAAAATCTTGCCTGGAGAGTTCTTAAGACAGCATCTTCAGTTAGAGGACCTGGCAAGTGAATTAGGTCCTCTGTTTCGGCATACACGCTGTTTCGAATTAGGCCTACTTGAGTTTTGTTTACCGTATTTGCATCATCTAAGACAAATCAATTAACATATTATTTGTGCAATTAGCATAATGCAATTTGCTATTCCTTACACACACCTTGATAACCGGGTTGTAGGCTACCATTGTCTCCATTGGCCTGGCCATTGGTAACGTGCAAGCGGTTACGAAGGGTCACCAACTCTGAACTCAGGCTGCGTAGGCGTTGTTGTAAATGTACAGCCTCATTGGATGATGCATCTACAGAAAAACAAAAGTTATTAATTATTGTGACATGTTGAACTTAATTAATGGAGACAACATTTTTAAAAATTCTAAAATGAGTTCCTTTTACACCAATTCAATGGCACTTTTAATTTACAAGGTCCAAACTGGTATGGGGCTAAGGGGTTAAGTACATTAAAAACTAATGCATTTTCCCAATTGGAAAGTTATTTTTGGGATGCATAAGACGTGGTCAGAAAAGTTGAATTGTTACTAATTTTAGAGTTTGTTAAGTTTCTTCTAAAATTTGGAGTAATTGAATGTTTCAATGAGTAACCTTTCTCCCATTACTAACAGATGGCGCTAAAAATTCTGGTTTAAATGTTATATGGAGAATTGAAATAGTCAATTGGAAAATCAGAAAGAAGAGTTTGATTTTGATTAGTTATTAAAGCTTCATGTCACCATGTGGCAAGTTTATCTAACCGGCTAGTTAATGTCATTGTCATGCATGAGTAAAATATATACTTTCTTGGACAGTGAACAGAATACATCTTCAAGATGCTTAGGGTATATTGACTTTTCTATTAGTTTCTAAAAGTATCTAGCAGTGTCAGAATAGGTCTACTCGGTTCCAATAATTTTTGGTCCTTGACCTGCCAGTTTCATTTTGATAGGTTGCGGTTATTTCTTTGGAAGCCTCCTTAAAAGGCAACTGTAAACCATCAAAATAAAATTGACGCTAGGTGGCGGGCCAACGTCCAAAAAAGTATAGGAAAAAAATAATTAGTTCGTACTAAATTGATGATTTATGGCATTTGTCATAGAATTATGGCATTTTTTGTCAAATAGTGCATTAATGAAATTTAATTGAAAATAATTGAAATTTGCATTAATTACAGTTAACTCAAATTTTTAGTCATTTTAGTATGGACCATTTAGTATATTCGTCATAGAGGTGCCATGCGTTTATAAAAAATAAAATGGGCCTCCATTTTTTTACGGGTCAAACGGTAGTTTGAATCTTTTCATCACAGATGGCGCTTTGCTTTTGAAAGGGGAGTACCTATACTGCAGTTATGGAATGCACTATTTTTGTGTACAATGCCCATCCCCACGGTGTGGTCCATCCAATTCACTAGTTTGCAATGCGTGTGAAAATGGAGCAGAATGTTGGGGACACTTATGTAATATGCTAATTTTCCCAAATTATTTAGTCTAGATTCCATAACCCACCCTCGACTGTTGTCCTGGGCGAAGGCGTTGGGCTCGGCCCCTTTATCAGTAACATGGAATTTGAAGGGTGTGAAGGCAAGACATTTTTATTAAAAAAAATAGTTGCTGACGGACCCCCTCTCTCTATTTTCATGGGTCTCCCACCCTCCTCGGGATATATGTATTGGCACAAGGAGAAGTCCTGTCCACAGTAGAAGTGATAGGCATAACATGAACAACCCTTGGAAAATAACTTTGCATTCCATTGCTCCACTATAATATAGCTATACATTTAGGTCCATAAGTCTCGAAACATGACTACCATTATCACTGTACCAAAGGCACAATTCCCATATTTTTTTTTGCACATGATATTGTACATTTGAAATTACCAACTTTATGTTAATCTAGCACATCGTAGAAAGTTTAGACATTATTTATCAAACCGTTTTCCGGAAAAAAATATATCATTGATAATGCAATCCAATGTATTTTTCAATTTTTATGAATGTGTCTTAGATTGCCGTAAAGTTTGTAAATGAAAAGTTGCAATGCTGTAACTCCAGAAATGCAAGACAAAATTTGTGTTATGATATCATAATCGCCTTAACTAGCTATTTAAATAATTTGTTAATCAGTATGGCAATTTATGGATTCATTATTAATGAATATGGAAGAAATTTTGACTGTGTAAGTTATTTTTAGTATTATTATTTTAATGGATTAAAAAATATGTACCCATTTTATAAGTAAAGCGAAAGATACCATTTATGGTGAATACAGTACTTTCAACTAGCATTTATGCTAATGCTAATGCCTGCATTTTTTTGGGTGTGAAATGGTGCATCATGGGAGTTTTTGAAAGGAGAATTTTGTTTTTAATTCTCGCCAATCTCAGAAGGAAAAACTGAACTATTGCTTTTCTTTACTGCAGTAAAAAGTGCTACAAAACTGCACTAGCGGTGTTCATTTCTAGTCTTTCTAGAAGTATTGGAAACAAATTGTAATGAAATATATAGGCATTTCAGAAAAAAAAGTTGTCTGCTTTTTTAAATTCAATTCTACTGCACTTGTGTTTTGTAAAACTTCAAGAATTTATGCTTGCAGTGTTTACTGCAGCATAAATTGTAAACCTAACGAAATAAGTACAGCAATTTTATTTTCACTATAATTCTAAAACTTCTTTAGCTTTGTTTAGCGACTTATGGACCTCACTGTATAGACATTGTTGTTGTTTTTTCTTTCTCTCTTCAATTTTTGTATTTCCTCGGGGCAATTAAGGTTTGGCCATAACATTGGCAGGTAGCAGAACATACTATAGGCCTAACTGCTTTTACCTGTAGGGTGCTCCCTCAACACAACATTTTCACCAAAATGAACACGTAGGCTTAGGATTAGAGGCGGCGCCAAACATGCACCCCAAAGGATTTCTCACTTGGGCTTTTTTTTTACTTTCTTACTTTTCCATCTTAAAGTTTATCAAAGTAACTTCATGCAAAATTATGCAGAAAAAAAGGTGCATTGACAAATTGCTTGTATATACATGTATATATTTTTTTCGTCCTGTTTCTCATTTCCCTCTCCATTCGCAAACTGCATTCGTGCGTGCCTGGAAAACTGATTAGCACGCAACATTAAAGTGAAAATGGATTTTTACACATTTGAAATTTGTGTGACACTGACATCCCTACATAAATTTCTCATTAAAAACAGGATTGTTTTTTTTTTCAAGTGCAGTTCTCTCGCATTCATTGGCAATAGTGACACAAATGTACTGTTGCTCTTGTTTCTAGTGAATTTGTTTCTTGTACCGAAGAGCATTGCTAACTATTGGAGAGGGGAGACTGAAAATTTAGAATTCATATCATAAAAAAAAGACTTAAATATATAAATCGCGAATTAGGCAGTACCACTGGTACCCTCATGTGACGGAGTGCAGAAATCAAGAGAAGGGTCTAAAATATAGTTCCTGGGCTATATTTCATCAAGACTCTAGAATCCAGAATTCTAGAAATTTGGGTCCATCGTACAATCCCTGATACAGAATCTTTCATGGGAGTGGATGGGATTTTCAGGATTGGGAATATTCCATAGAGCCATTTTTATAGGTTTTGTTCCATCAAAATATTTGTTTTTTGGGATTCTGGATTGAAATTTTAGATTCTATAGTCTTGATTATGGTTATAAATTTGTAACTTAACAAGTTTTTGGGAACATTTATTTATGAGTTAAATCAGTTTTCTAAAACCATACTATAGTGGTCACTTATCATTCCACATTGGGAATCATAGACATGTATACATTATTTCACCTAGACTTCTCATTAGACTCATTGACTACCATTCTACCAATACCACTACCAATGACTACCAATACAGGAAAATTGAAATAACCAAACCACCATTTTGGTATGCTCAAAATAAAAGCACTAACGCATTGTATTCAGCAAATGTTCATATAAAACTCCTACATTATTTGCACAATGATTTCAAATTTTACACTGTCATACACATACATTTTGAAAGCCAATTGACAGTGTTGGGGGAAAAAAATCATATAATATTCGTATATTATTTAGAAAATTAGTTGTCAATATCTTCAGATTTAAATTCTTACAAATATTTCCTGTATTTTAGGAAACAAATTCCAATAATATTTTCGTATAATTTGAAAAACGTTCTATGTTAAATAGGAATATATTGTAGGATTTATTTCGTAAAATACTTGAATATTATGGAAATTATGGAATGTGTTATGCAAAATGTAAAAAAATAGAATTTTTTCCCTAAATATAAGAACTGTTACCAGAATTTAGTCAAATATAAGAATATTTTGAAAATTTAATTGGAATGATGTGAAAATTTTTCCAAATGTAGGCCTGTAGAAATATAATCTATTTCCCCCCGAAAAATTTGGAATTTTTTTTTCCAAATGAAAATTGAGCCTACCAAAATGGCTGCTCGGCTGCTTCATTTTTGTATGACCTGCATTTTCTGCCTTGGTCCAGTTGAGCACGAGGCTTGCACGCGCCTGTTCCATAGATATTTGCTCAATGATGCACGTGCAAACGACGTGCTCAATTGGTTCTAAAGTAGAAAAAAGCGGGCGAAAGGAACAGACATCATGTAGAACATTACTGCAATTGAATTCATGCAAACTAATGCTCACTAGGTCGTGCTGGTTTCGTAACTTTGCATAATGCTAGGCCTATATTGTTTGCGTGTGAACTTATTTTTTGTAAGCTGCAATTAAGCCTGAAAATTAAACCCCGATTTGTGAACATATTTATTTGTAATTTATGCTAATCTGATCGACTGCATTTCTTAAGCCTAGTCGTTGTTGTTGTTGTTGTTGTTTAGGCCAACTGATAGTGTCTCCTGTTGCGAAAACAGGTTCTGTCATATGCTATTTAGTTATGCCAAATAGAAGGAGGGTAAATGCATTCAAAGGGCCCGATCATCAATTTGAACAGAATTTGACTTTTGAGTCTTTGACTATCGGCCGAAACTCATCTCCATCAACTGGCAAAAACCACAATCCTACAATAATGCAGGAATGAAAAAAGCAATCACTGATTGTTGTCATTTGCTCAATTCTTGATTGACACAAAAGCCTATAATGACGTTATAAGCCGATAGAAAAAAAGTGGTTTTAATTTAAACATAGTGAAAATACTTGCTTTCAGCACACCTGCAGGAATAACATACCCAAGCCCAAAATTATCTATGGGATTAATCTTTTTTAATAGTTAAGTCCCTGGTAACCGAGCTACGCTCGTGGTATATTTATAGAGACCGAGATCATAGCAAGAGGTGGTGCATGGTGGT
>JAQIXP010000920.1:0-21417 GCA_034700285.1 Proteroiulus fuscus
TTAATAAATTTTATAATCTTTTAAAAAAATCAAACCCCATCGTTGAACTTTCACCCGTTCTTGAGTTGTTTCAGTTTAAAGAAAACGAATTTAACATTGAAATCCCCATAGGCCCACGCTGTTAAAAGTGTGGACAGCCCCCTTAAGGAAAAGCCAATTTGGTGGCGCCCTTTTACCAATGTTTTTGCATACAATATGTGGATATGACTGGCGCCATCTAGTAGTTACGTTTGTTTACTTCACACCACTGAAATTCTTAATGTTTTGGGTTCACATTATTTTCTATGGGATACTTGTGTGCTGTATCGTACGAAGGAGCACTCGGCCAATATTACAAAGACCTCCATAAATTGCACACAATAATACTTAATTTATCCATCGGTGGCGCCACTAATATCTGCAAAAATGGCTACTATTTATGAAACTCATTTTCTACCAAAACCACTGTTTCCAAATTTATATTTATAGTCTACAGGCCTAAATACAAAATTATAACATACATATAATTATTGTAATAAATATCAGGGTGTCTGGCCAAATTCAGAAACGAATTTCCATGACATTTCCAGGTTTTCCAGACAAATTTTTACAAATTTCCAGACCAAACGAAAGTGATTTCTAACTCATTTTTACTGACGTATGCAATTAAAACTGCAATATTTGGCAACTACCCTGGGCCGCGCCCACAAATCCATTTTTTTTTTACCCAAAAATATTTTTCATGGCCTGCAGGCAAAAATCTGAAGGCTTTTATACATTACTGCAAAAAAATGATAGAAAATGGCGCTGCAGGCGACTTTTTTGCACAAAAAAACTCAACAATGGGCTAAAATCACCAATAGTGCCTAATTTTCCATTTTATTTAGATTTTATTTAGATTTTCCAGAGACAGATTTAATTTCCATGCCATTTCCTATTTCAGACGCTACTGATTTCCCTGACATTTCCAGGTTTTCCATGTTTTCCAGACGGCCAGACACCCGGAAATATGCTCGTACATGTATATAAATGCATTAAATCTCACATAAAAATAAATGCATTTTTATTAAATTTTCTTGAATTTTCTTTAAAATTTTTGACCATTCTGGGATCTTTCCTGACTTTCCGAATCCTTAAAATTGGCATAATATATACTTTTAAATACTATAAGACTGTTACCCTCAAAATGCAGGTATTTATGCAAAATATTAAATAGGGACAGTCCCACTTTGTGGCAAGTGAATCATAAAAAATAAGATTATTAACATAATAAAAGAAGGACAATCTTATTAAAACTTGCCTTACAACTACCACAATTCAGAAATGACGCTGTTTTCATACAAAATATGATAAGCGCCATATTTATTTAATTCAATTCAATATTCAACTCAGTATACTCTACGATCAACATATAATGATGCCATTTAGTATAGGGGGGTTATTTATTTATTATATTATTATTTTTATTATATTTATTATATTATTTATTTATTTATTTTATAATAGTCTTCGCCCATGCAGGCAGAATGGTGCTGCCTACAAAGCTTCAAGTTGGCTTCACTTTATCGCTATGGAATAGTTATGCGCATCCTCTGTTATGCAAAAACTAAGTTTATTACTAGAGGAATTGACAAAATGACTCCCAACATGGCTACTACCAACCATCGAGATTTTCGTCCACATTTGAATGTTTCAAAATCAATAACTATTCAATGGTAATTATAAATTAAATTTCAATTTCTACGCCCTTCTTGTTAAAATACTTCAATGTAAAGGTGGGACTGTCCCTTTAAGATACATCTCTTTCTTTTAACTATATGGTGTAGGCCCAAATTATAAAATAGAATATACAATAGGAGCTAAATTATGCATCATTTCAACTGCGATGGGTCTTCAGTTGTGCAACAATTACTTTTTCATCAAGATAGGTTAATCCCGAAACAGCTTCTTGATAGTTGATAAAAGGCGATATGTTGACATTAATAAATTGTTATTTTGGTAAGGGCAAAACCTATAGGATGTGACGAATGACGTTATCACGCTTCAACATCAGCAGTCAAACAATGCAACTAATTGGAGGGACAGAATATAATAATAATAATAATATAAGACCCAGCAACTTATATAATACAAAGTTTAATAGGATACATTTTTCAAAATCTTTTGCCTAACAATATATAATATTGGAAAATGATTCATGTACTGGCATACAATAATTATAATCCTACACAAACAAAAACATAAAAACAATCATAAATGATCCACACCGGTCACCCTCCCTACCACGTCATCATTTCTCCAAGTGCAAAAACAACTAAATGGGAATATTCCTACTTTTTATGACTTTTATGGGCACTTCCCTTTCAAAATTATGAATTTCCTTAATGCCCCATGTGACATAAAATCCACAATTTCTGGCCATTTTAGTATAGAAAAAGTGATATTTGAAAGTTTTCTTCATAGATGGCGCTATAGGTCTATGGCAAACAACATGGAGCATCATTTTAGTGTGGGACAAATAGTGTATGAAAGATAAATTTAAATTAATTTGAAAAGGGGGCAATTCCACAGTGTTACATTTTAAAATCATAAAATTTAGCCCATACAAAATTCATAAAAAAGTATGACTTTTCATGACTTTAACACTCAGTAGCTAATTAAGACTTTTTTTTGGGGGGGGGGGGTAGAGAAATTATGGTGGGGCAAGGTCCCGGATAAGGATAAGGTATCGGTGCAACCAGTGAGTCTTCAATACGTGAGTATCGATTTTTTTGGGAAAGTAGGGGGGAAGTCATGATTCTCCCCCCCCCCCTTTCCGGATCTATCACTGTTAACACATGGTAGACCCTAAGTATTATCTCCCTACCACGTTTATTTACTTGCAAACAGCATGATTTTGTAGAAAATGCGTTTCATGCCTTTGTATACGATGCAACACAACCACTTTCGCTTGTTAACCACTAGATGGCGCCAGTATTATCCACATACTATGACAAAATGGCGCCGTCCTTGTATTTCAGAAATGTGACTTCCAAACTGGCTATACCATCAGCCATCGAGATTTTTGTCCACATTAGCATTTTTCAAAATTAATAACTATCAAATGACAATTATAAATTACATTTATTAAGATATAAGTTGGGATCGTCCCTTTAATTTCCTTCGTAATTAATATCGGTTGGATTGGCCAGTATATTTTTTCCCCATACCCATTTACAGTGGTCTATAACACAAGATCACGTGTGGAAGCCATTAATGTAGATGTCATGGGGAGAAAAAATATCGATCCAGGAATTCCAGGATTTATTTATTCTATTAAAAAGGGGGATAAAATATATTCTGTAATAGAGTTTTGTGTGCAAAGATATCACTAAACACCCATTCGATTATAAAAGCAATGGGCAACAAAAAATGGACGTTTAGCGTATAAACTACTGGGCGGTATATTCAAAGCTCGGGGGAATTTAATAAAGAGGGGATGACTTTAACCCCATGGTCATATTAACACTTGCTCAAATCAATGGGTATTGATTTACCAGGAAGAGAAACATGAAATCACGCCACATTCTCACTTATTAATAATATTACAGGGTTCCCCATAAATCGAAAACCCCTTGGATTCCACTTGAGGGGACGTTCATAAATTATGTCAGGGCTCGGGTTGGGTTCATCCGAGCTTTAGGCACATGATGCAGTTAATAATTATTTGATTAGTCCATATCAGTTTGAGCCAATCAGAGGAGCCAAAGGATGTTCGAATGTACTGCCTCATGACGTCGTCTGGTAATCAGACATCACATGCCCATTGTGCAATGCTTCGTGCCCATAATGCAATTCATTTTGCTCATTTCATATCAGTTTGAACTAATCAGAGGGGCCTAATGATGTTCGAATGCATGGTTGAAGGCACTGCTTCATGACGTCATCAGGCAGCACGTGCCCAATGTGCAGTACCCTCATGCACATACTGCAGTTCATTTTAATTGTTCCATGTCCGTTTGAGCCAATCAGAGGGGCCTAATGTTCAAATTCATGAATGAAAGCACTGCCTCATGACGTCATCAGGCCAAACATGCCCATTGAGCAATACTTTACATGCATACTGCAGTTCATTTTGATTGTTCCATATCAGGCTGAGGCTGAGGCCAATCAGAGGCGCCAAAGGATGTTCGAATGTCTGATTGAAAGCACTGCCTCATGACGTCTTTTCCAGCACCAATGCAAACTCCATTTGTTATTTACTTTTAATTTTTTTTTATTAAATAACTAGACAGAACATAGTTATGATATTTTCAGAAATGCATTATTTTCCCACTTCATATATTTACAAAAAAATTAGGATGAGGCCAAAGTTGGGCAACTTTACCCAACAGGGGGCGTGTTTTAAGTGGCAAATGATGGCAGGATGAGTGGAAGAATCTTGTTTATGTATACCCAAACAATTTTTCATTTATATAGATGAAACAGTTTTATTGAGAAAGAAAAAAAAAAATGACGGGTTTTGCCAATTAGGATTTAAATTTTTTTTCTTTTGAAAATTAAAGAGAAACTTTAATTGATGTTGAAAAAATTTCATGCAGTTACTATTTGCTAATTGGGCAATAAGATAGAGAAAAATACACGCACAAGTCAGCAGGTGCCATCAAAGTTTATCTTAATGATCGAAAAAGAAGAAGAAAAACTGACAAAAAAAACATCAATTAATGAGCATCCATAACAACAGGGGTAAAAAAAAGTTTAAAATTAATTAATTTATTAGTGGCTGGGTTGGCTAATCACTAAATCAACTCTACCATTCAAAGAAGCAATTTTCTTATTTATACAGAAGAAGAAGATAACAATTAAAAAATTAACAAAAATTATGTTAAGAATGTTGTGGCCCTTGAAATATTTTAATTGTAAACATTAAATTAATTCAACATTAATTCAGCCTTTTATCTTAGATCTAGACCAAACACTGCTAATTTGCAAGAAATGTTTCGAGAAATTCTGTAATTTAAAAGAAATATGGAAGACCACCCATTGTGTATTCTACTTCATTGTATAATCTGCAATTGCTAAAATAAAACAATTTTCCCTGACCAAAATAGAACTTTTCTATAACATTTTACTGCATTATGTATACATAAAACAATGATAGCATTAATTTTGCAGGTAAATGTTAGGTCTATAGTTGACTTTCCCTGAGTTTTCTGATAACTCTTGGATTTCCCCTGACATTTCCTGACCAAAATTAAAATTTCCCTCATGCACACTTTATTGCAGTTTTCCTTGATTTTCCCTGACCAAACTAACATTTTCTATGACATTTTACTGGATAATACAATAAATACAAAACAATGTATAGCATTAATTCTGCAGCTAAATGCTAGGCCAAAAGTTTACTTTCCCTGAACTTTCTGGTTTCTTTTGAACTTTCCCTGACTTTCCCTGACCAAAATAAAATGTTTTTATATCATTTTACTTCATAATACATAATTACATAGCATTGATTTTGCATGTAAATGCTGTAATTAACTTTCCCTGAGTTTTCTGATTGCTTTTAGAATTTCCCTGACTTTTCCTGATCAAAATAAAAAATTTCTATGACATTTTACTGCATTATAAATGACACTTATACAAGCCAATCACTAATAATACAAGTAAATTTCTGTGTTTACTTTCCCTGTCTTTTCTGGTTACTTTTGGATTTTCCCTGACTTTCCAGATTTAAACAATTTAACAATTCGTCAGCATAAATTTAAGACTTAAAAACAAAAACTGCAATTATCAATATAAGTCATATATATTCCCAAAATAGTTTGTAAAATTTCGTAAAAATAAATAAAATGCACGAAAATTTAAATCTTTACGGTGGTTTATAGAGAGAGAGACCTCATTAAACAACTTTAAATTAGTATTTCCAAAAATATAAATTAAATGAAATTTACACTCAAAGCACTCATTCCACTATAAGTTGAGCAGAAAGTTCTAGTTTTCTATAAATAATATTCTTATTTTGAACAAGCTGACTATATAGTCAGTATACATGAGCCACCGTAAAAAACTAAATTTTCAAGAATATTACTATTAAACTTGCATATTTCAGTAGCAGTATTATATTGTATTTTCCCATCCAATTTTCCTTCAAATTGAAAAGCTAATCTTAGTTTAAAATCATGTTCTATATAGTTAACCAAAGATAACAAGAAAACCATTTATCCAAACCCTAACTAATATATCAATATGAAGGGGGCAACAGTTTTTACCACTTGGTTCATTGTTGACAACAAATGCGATGGATTTCAGGTATATAAAAAGTAAACAATAGGTTGCAAAACGTTAGAATATGAGTTTAGAGAAGGAAGAAAAAAAAAGTGAAACTCTCAACATTTTGAGTTTATTTATTTCATCAAAGATTAAATCCATTCATCAATTTAAAGGCTTGAGATAGGAGAGATTCTCGCTTGTGCAGACAAAAATGAGTTTCATGGATAGTTTATGAACCAATTTAGAAGCAAAAAAATACTCTTTCAATTTTTACCGAGTGCAAACGGAAATAGTTGAAATTTGAAAAAGTGCAACATTAGTCATTTGGCAAATCTCAGAAAATGACAGCCATATTGCAACATGCACCAAAGTAGGCCCTACTTGCACATTAGGCAATGCATTCAAACGAATCTACATAAAACTCCTCTCTCAAATTTAAGAAATTGCCCATAGATGGCGTACAAATATTGCATGATTTATTAATAAAAGTCAAATATGAATCTTACAAGGATACTGTAACCAAAGCCGGCTAAACTGTACTATAGTTTAAGAAACTACGGTGGCTCAGCTGATTTTTCAAACATTTTAGCGATCATTTCTGATCATTGGAATATTTGAAAAGCCTACTAAGCCACCGTATATACTTTCTTACACTGATGCATATTCATGCAGTTACACAGATGAGCCT
Organism: Proteroiulus fuscus; assembly: GCA_034700285.1. Lineage (NCBI taxonomy): Eukaryota > Metazoa > Arthropoda > Diplopoda > Julida > Blaniulidae > Proteroiulus > Proteroiulus fuscus. The sequence continues at coordinate 6,917 of JAQIXP010000920.1, forward strand.
CAAGTTACTTGCCATTTAATAAATATTTATTTGAAAACAGTGTAATTTGGTAGAAAATACTTAGCGGGAGAAAAAAAACCAAAAACTTCTACGGTGGCTCGTAAGGCTTGATAAGCATCCTAAGCCTCCCCAACTATGAGCCACCGTGGAAACTGTGATATTGATGTTTTTATTCAATGAACCAACTATGGCTATTGAGTTTCATGAGAAGCCATGTTGGCAGATATTAGTGGCGACACCAACGGATTAAGTTAAGCATACTACCATAAATTTAGACAATCTTGGTAATAAAGGTCAGTGTTCTTGGTTTGTAGTGTTTTGCAGTGTTGTATTTTCAATGTCCAAATAAATAAGTATTTATTTGAAACAGCGTGATTTGGTAAAAACTACTATAGTTCGAAAAATAAACAAAACCTACGGTGGCTCACAAGTGGCTACAAGGCTTGATAAGTTTCCCAAGCCTTCCCAACTATGAACCACCGTATAGACTGCAGTTTGTCTATGTTTTCATTCAATACACCAAGTATAATGGCAATATAGTTTCATAAAAAGTAGCCATTTTGGCAGATATTAGTGGCGCCACCAACGGATTAAGTACCATAAATTTAGGCAGTCTTGGTCATAAAGGTCAGAGTTCCTGATTTCATATAAATGGAGGCGACCACTGTATGATGCAACAGAGAAAAACGAAAGCCAAAACGTAAACACTTTCAATGTCTAAACAATGCAGTAAACAAACGTAACTACTAGATGGCGCCACTAATATCCACATCATATGGTAAAACAATATTAATATGTCACCGCCCTTGCATTTTATGTAAAGTCATGATTTACAAATGTGGAGAAATAATTAAAAACTGATTTAATCCACTTAGTTTTCGGTCAAAGGCTATTCATTGGGCTAAACCTGATTTTTGTTACCACAAAAATCCAATCTGCATCAGTGGCCTTCTAATCCTCATACAAACACGATTCCTTTTGTGGTCCTTTCATATATTGTCCAAATTCTAGTAAATTGTTTTTTATACATGCAGTGATGTAATAATAACGTTGAAGTGAAAAGCTTCAGGATTTATTTGCTACTAATTGGAGTTTATGAAAAGATTCATCCTGTCGTACATTGTTGTCCGACTGGACTGTAAGAGATACGGCAGGCCACAAGAAAAGGGCCAAAAAGGGAAGGGATATATTTGTGGGGGGCAAATTCATTACTAAAAAGGGCAGATAACAGACTCCCCCATAATGCAACGCACGCAGGCGAATAATACAAAAACAATAGTACGGTCCTTCAACCAAATTTTCCGCGATAATGGCACGGATGTAACATTGCTACAATAACAACTCTTATATCATCATCATCATCATCACAGTGGATATTGGATGGGAAAAAAAAGAGTAAGACTTGCCCCAAAATGACTTCTTTTGTTCAACTTTTCTGCTTATTTCTCTCTTTTGATATATTGCAATCAACTGGATTCAATGCAATTTTATATACTAAACATGTATCAGTATAGACAAAAACTTCTAGAAACAAAAAAAGAAAACAAACAGTGGGGCCATCTTGTGTGGTTATTAAATTTTCACACTTCCTGAATTATACGTATACTATCCACCTCTGCAGCACTAATAAATATATTGTAGGCCTACATTGTAAAATAATTCTAAATTTTCATTCAAAATATCAAAAATATCCTAATTTAAATTTAAACTTTATTGAAAATGAAATCATAACATCAGAATTTATTTAAAAAGTCATAATTCTTTACTTAAAAATGATGATTTTCTACTTAAAAATCATAATTTCTTACTTAAAAATCATAATTTCTTACTTAAAAATCATAATTTCTTACTTAAAAATCATAATTCCTCACTTAAAAATCATAATTTCTTTACTAAAAATCCTAATTTCTTTATTAAAAAATCCTAATTTCTTACTTAAAAATCCTTATTTCTTACTTAAAGATCCTAATTTTTCTTAAAATTCCTAATTTTTAATTGAATATTCTAATTTTTATACTTAAAAATCCTAATTTTTTTTATTAAAACATCATAATTATTTACTTAAAATCAAATATTTTTTAATTAACAATCACAATTTTTTACTTAAAAATCTAAATTTTTTACTTAAGAATCCTAATTTTGTAGTGATTAATGTTACCTTCCAAGATGACCCTATAGTTCAACAGTAATAAACTTAACCAGCAGTCAAGCTGTAACCAGTAGATGGCGCCACTAAGTTTTGTCACAAAATATTGATACATCCTGTGAAAATTATTTTCAGCTAAATCAAGTTCTTTCAAAATAATATATTTCTTAAATCGTTAATCCAATTAAAATTTCAGTTTCTATAAATTCTCTTGTTAATATGACTTTTTATAATAATAATATAATAAATTTATTTATCCTAAAAAGGAACGGAACAACAATGGGAGACGAGAAATCGCAACTTACAAGTAGTCCTAAATGAGAATATGAAATATATAAACGAAATAAAAGCTCATGCAAACTATTAAATATTGATAAAAACCAATACAATAAAAGGAATCAGAAAAAGCTTAAAAAACTAAATTTGTAAAACAGTTCATGTCAAGTTTCTCAAGGGATAATGAAAACTGCCGAAAAGAAGGTGCCAGCACCACCCATTCAGGCAATGCGTTCCATATTCTACCGACCCTAGCCTTAAAGAAGTGATGCCTAATATCCTTGTGCGCTTTATGACTTTTAATGATTTGTATTTGCTACCAATGTCAATCTGCAAGCATGCTTTTGCAACACGCTAATTCTAACTCATTTTCTTTGATGTCAGAATATATTATAACAAAGCATATATAAATGGTCGCGGTGTAAAGTCAAAATGGGTCATGAGCAATGTATTGTCTATAGCACATGACCATTTTTGTCTTGACACCGATGATCAATCCCAAAAATAAAGACCTTTTTCGGAAGTGTCGTATGAATATATCTTACCAATTGCACCGCCTTTGATTAGCTCAGGTGCAATCCAAATAATTGCAGGTAGAGTTAATCCCTGGTTTATCGTAAAACACGGATGACACCATGCCGTGGCACACGCTAATCCGACTGTACAGCTTAAAAAAAAATAATCCTAAAATGTCAGGGATATCAGTATGGCGTCTAGGGAATCCTTACAGGACTTAAAACCAAAAAGTATTTCGGGTGCCCCAATTCAACAAAGGTGCGCCTGATTGTTTTCATTGCACGTCTTAAAGGGAAAGTCCCACCTTAATATAAGTTATATTTAAAATAATGACAAATGAGTATAGGAAAGGGCAATGATATTAATAACGTAATCCGACTTATCATAATTAAGAAATCACGGCATTTGTAAGGCGAAATTTAAAAATACGTGGATATCATTGGCGCCCTCTATGACGCGCATGCTTTGCTATAGGCAACAAAAGTGTTGCATTTTTACAACAAACATGCACTGACTTATATATGACCATTACAATCCATTTAATCAGTGGGTGGCGCCACTAATATCTGCAAAAATGGCCGCTTACTACGAAACTTCATCAAATCCATATTTATATATAATTAACATATTTATATATCCATAATTTATATATCCAATTAACATATATCCATTTGCATGTGTTTTATCTCTTTTTGTTTTTGTCATTTTAAAAATAACTATATAGTAACAAGGTAAGACTTTCAGTTTAAAGGGACAGTCCCACTTTTTGACAAATGAATCTTAAAATTGTGATTAATAATAATAACGAAGGGCAGTCTTATTAATAATTGCCATTCACCTACCTTAATTCAGAAATCAAAATGTTTTCAGAAAACGGAATTGGCGCCATTTTTATAATATTCTCCCACCCAGGCAGAATGGCGCTGCGTGCAAAGGGGGATTTAAGTTGGCTTCCCTTTATCGCTATGGACATTCTCTGTTTAAGCAAAAACTTGTACACCATCAAATTTATTACTAAAGGGATTGACAAAATGACTTCCAACATGGCTACCATCAACCATCGAGATTTTTGTCCACTTTGGCATGTTTCAAAAATAATAACTATTGAATAGTATAAATTTCAATTTCTATACGCTCTTCTTATTTTTTTCAACACTCTTTCTTGCAAAAAATACTTGAGGTAAGGTGGGACTGTCCCTTTAAGATATACGTATATCTTATATTGTAACCATGTATATAATTCAAAAATATTATGTTATCTCGAGCAGACAGAACAAGTGTGACATTGATTCATTGGGGCACTAATTAGAAAATATAAGATGTGAAAAAAAATCCATTGGTCAAAAAGCACAATTAAGTTAAGACTAAATCGTTCTCAACATATAGAGTAGGCCTATATATAGACATGTACAAATGGCGGCATCTTAAGCCATCCAATAAAAAGAAATAGTGATTAATGACAAGGACACACCTATAAGCTCCAGAATTACATTTTTCATTATAGTGTAACAACTTAATTATTATAAGCCATTTCTAAATTCTCTATTAAACAATCCGCCTCATTTTGGAAGCCATTTTTGTTTTTCACTAACGGTTTAAAACATTAGTATATTAGTATTAGACTATAAGTAGGCCTATATATTAATGGGGAAATGCCATTAAATTGCAGAATAAAAATAATATTGAAATGAAATTTAATATAATTAAAGAAAAATCACCATTGTTGGCCTATACGTAAAACATGGGCAGCGCCATATTGTCCGATCTCAAGCAGGAATACCCAAATCGTAAAATTTCAGAAATTTTAGCGCCATCTGTGTATATAATGGGAGAAAAAAAAAATCACCTTTGAAATAATTGAATTTTGAATTCATTTTCCTTCAATTCAATAATGCATACAGATTCCAATTTTTACAATTTTAATTTTAATATGGCGGAAATTTTCTGAGATGTTTAGCAAAGCGTACACCTGATGGCGCTTTTGCCGATAAAAACGGAAGCAATCGCCGGCCAATATTTTTCCCAAATCGTAGTTTTCTATACATCCTCGTGCCCCTCTTATCTATAGTAAGTTTGTATTGCAAAATCGCAAAACAATCAAGGGAAAGTCCCACTTTGAAAGAAGTGGGTTTTTGAAAGAAAAGCATGAAAAATTACAAAATTCATGGAAATTCCATTTTGATTTGAGCCCACCAATCATTAAATAAAATGTCCTGAATATTGGTTAAAAATGCAAGCCCAAATATGCGCCACCATTTTACTAACAGCACGTAGCGCCCTCTACTGGATAAAAGGTATCGGCTCTCGTGAAACAAATAGACACGCATGTTCAAGAGGGCGCCACCAACTTTCAGTGTCTGCTGAAATCTATGAAAAAATGTCAATTATCACAGTCATTCATATGTATAATAAGTGTGAACAACTCCAATATCACTTGTTACAAGGTGGGACTTTCCCTTTAAACACATCCGTTCAGTGAGTTATGGCCCGCCCTGTAAATATCTATATTGCACTATCATTGGACCAAACAAGTAGTCACTTTTCCTCAAATACAATAATTACTGGACCTTATAATGATAATACCACATATCTATATTCGAACAGGGCTCACAAAATGATCATCGGTTTTTGGCAGATAAAAATAGGATTTAGGGTTAGAAATTGTTGTAGAACGAACAACAGGCTTAAGTTGCTCTTCCGCAACATAGAAATGGACTCAGGCGACCAACGGCGCTTCCTAAATATATATATAAACGGTCCAAAAACTATTTAGAAAAAGGTCTCTTTTCAATAGTTTTTGTATGTACCTATATAATGTGGGTGCAATATCATTGGGAGTACAGGAGGGATTCTTTAGAAATGACCTCTCTATTGAACTGCTAGCAGCGCGCCTTCAAAACTTGGGCTTTTTGATTTAATTGGTTTTAGAACCCAGTTCACAATGGATCAATTGCCAATTGTAAAGGATAGGAGCGCCTAAAGCCAAAGCTTTTCAATTCTAATAGACTGTTATATACTTGAATTTTTGCGATGAATGTCACCAGAAACCCAAAAAAGTAAGGCTATTCAAGTACATTCACTGTACAGAACTGGGTTCATATACTAAATTCCAATAGTGAGAATCCCTGACCTTTAAAAACAGCAAAATGAAATAATTCTCTGATGTTTTAATGCATTAGGTATATTTTAACGTGGTGATTGGGTAACCATTTGGTTACAGCCGTTACATGGTGAAGCTGAAGCGTTTCTGCTGTAGCCTCTGTCGTTTTGGTGTGCAGGATCACTGTGCGAGATAACAAAAAGGATTACCCACTCGTGATACAGGCCTACTTATAAATAGGCGAGATCACAGAATTAAAGCAAATCGCATTTGGGTTATAACCTATGATGCAGGTAAAAAATTCTAGAGAACTGGATCACGAAGCTTCCATGATTCGATCACAAAATTAAGTCCATGATTCGACCACAAAAGTACATGATCCGATCACAAAAGAGCATGATTCAATCACAAAAGTGCTTGCTTGATCCGATCACAAGTTCACAACGCTTTCAGTTGAATAGTTTGAATTTTTTTTGCCACTTCAATGCTGAAAATTCGACCAATCCAATCCAATCCAAATCACAAATTTTTGGTACCCAAGGTAATTAAAATTAATTTCATTTGAAAATCCTTCTTGTACCTAAATAGCAGTTAGCAATAATTCTCACTTCATGAGAAATGATTTTTAAATGTTAGAAATTGGAACAAAACTTATTGGAATTAACCTTATATGAATTGGCGTCAATTACCAAAGTTATAAAACTTATGCGCGGCGCCATATTGCTGCATGATCACACGAATATCTGGACTGCAAAATCTCAGAACTATCAGCGCCATCTGTCACTAACGATAGTAAGATTAACCATTGTAATCAATGGGCCTTATTTTTGGGGGCAAAATTCTTATTTTTGAGGCAAATATTCTAATTTATGGGCAACAAATTCTTACTTTTGGGTCAAAAATTCTTACTTTAGGGCAAAATATCCTCATTTTTGAACCAAAATTTTTATTTATGGGCAAAAAATTTATAATTTATGGCAAAAATTCTCATTTTTGGGAAAAAAATTCTTATTTTTGAGCCAAAAATTCTTATTTATGGGCAAGCCAAAAATTCTTATTTATGGGCAAAAAAATCTTACTTTTGGGTCAAAAATTCTTACTTTAGGGCAAAAAATTATCCTTTTTGAAAAAAAAATTTCTTTTTTGAACCAAAATTCTTATTTATGGCAAAAATTCTCATTTTTGGGGAAAAAATTCTCATTTTTGGGGAAAAAATTCTTATTTTTGAGCCAAAAATTCTTATTTATGGGCAAGCCAAAAATTCTTATTTTTGAACCAAAAATTCTTATTTATGGGCAAAAAATTCTTACTTTTGGGTCAAAAATTCATACTTTAGTGCAAAAAATTCTCATTTTTGAAAAAAAAATTCTTATTTTTGAGCCAAAATTCTTATTTATGGGTAAAAAATTCTTAGGGGCCTACTTTATGGCAAAAATTCTCATTTTTTGGGAAAAAATTCTTATTTTTGAGCCAAAAATTCTTATTTATGGGCAATCAATTCTTACTTTTGGGTCAAAGTATATATCTTACTTTTGGGTGAAAAAATCTTACTTTTGGGTCAAAAAATGCTCCTTTTTGGGGCAAAAATTCTCATTTTTGAGAAAAAAAATTGTTATTTTTGAGCCAAAAATTGTTATTTTAGGGCAAAAACTTCTTACTTTTGGGTCAAAAATTCTTTAGGGCAAAAAATTCTCATTTTTGGAAAAAAAATTCTTATTTTTGAGGCAAAAATTTGTATTTTTTGAGACAAAAGTTGTTATTTATGGGTAAAAAATTCTTACTTTAGGGAAAAAAAATTTCATTATACGGGGCTAAAATTCTTATTTTTGAACAGCAACTTATTTTGAATGAGCCACCGTAAAAATAAATGTTAATTTCCAAGCAATTCAAAATTCCAAGCATATAATGCTAACAACACAAATAAATAATGTTACAAAAATCATAAACTTGTTACAACAATCTGCTAACCGTGCAGTTAATAATATAAGTACTAGTGCCCAAATGTTCACCCCTTCAAAGTGAGCATTTAAAAGGACCTTCAAGAGCATTATTTCCTCCATTTTAGTAAGCATTCAACAGCGTTAAACGTTTCAAAACGGTTTTTTTTTTTTCGGGGAGTAACAAAAATGGCGCCTGGGGTACCACCGAGGCCCACTGGGGGTTTGCCCTTTTGTATTTGCTGACAAATCATGACGGATTGTTTCTGGTGTGCAATTAATGAATGACCTTTTTTTTTCTCCTTGCACCCATTCACCAACAAAACGCGAGCCACAACCGAGTAACAAAAAAAAGTGCCTAAAATGTCCCATTTCTCCACTCAGTGCATTTCTCACATACGTGTTTTCTTCTTCGGCCACATTCTTGCGATGTACAGAGGTCTTACCGGACCAGGCCAAAAAAACACAAAAAACCGTCCAACTCTTACAACAAAACAGTAAAAGCTGCCATTTATCAGAAAAGTGTCCCATGGATGCTTATAGGGTTCATCCAGAATCCCAATGTTATTTCATTCTTTCCCGCGTTTCCGTGCAGCAGCCACGACGGATGCAGCCCCCCGCCACGCCGCACGACGTCACCACCACCGCCCAGCCATTGGTCCATCGGGGCTAAGCTCCGCCCCCGACATGGCAAAACGACCAAATAATCGATAGCTCCGCACAATTAAGTGCCATGGTGTCAATAAAGCGGCCCACTGAGTGGTCTGTATTTATAAACAACAAATTTATTATCTGTTAAGTGGTATTTATATTACCTCAATTAGTTTGCAACCCGGACGACGTCACATCCGCTTTGCCGAGCGGCCGAGTTCCCATTCACTTTGGATTTCGGTTAACACCTTAACACCTCGGCGCTGAGGAAGGTTTGTTCCCATTGCTATTTGCGTTTTCGCATGAACCCCAGTCACATTATACCATGTGTGGACTAACTTACGGTACGTCTTGACGCGCGTTCCTGGTTCGGGTCCTTAATTTTGCCAAAACCTGCCGAGCCCCAGCACATCCTCGGGATTTTCCCTCACTACCCGGTGGTGATCGCGTCAGGTGCACCATGCAGCCGACCACCTTACAGATGAGCAGTACCTCGGCTTTCAGCCGGCCATCCCCGGTGTCTCCGGCCAGCACGAGCGGTACACGCTCGGAACCCTCGAGCCCCTCTCCTGTGATAGAACCCATCAAGGAACGGCAGACGGGATTCAGTTTCTCCGTGGCCTCACTGTTGGCCGACACAAAATCCGATCATCACAGGCAAAGGCACAACAACAACAACAACAACAGACATCACAATCATCACAATCACCACAACCACCATCACCATGTGGAACGTAACCGGAGTCACAGTGGGGACAGTTTGCACGAAGGGGCCGCCAGTGACACCAGGCCAAGTTCCACGGAAAGCATCGGCAGTTCCATTTCGGCGAGTGTCAGTCCGGAACCCAAGGACTTGAGGGATTTAAGGGTGCACAGTCCACGGCCCCACGGTCCCTGCAAATCCTTCACCGTGGACGGCATCTTGGACACCAAGTCCACGTACACGTGCGGTGTGCCAGAACTGACCACTAATCCAAATAACAGCATCCACCATCATCATCATCACGGCGAGTTAGGAAACGCCGTTTTAGGAAGACCTTTCCACCTGCCCCCCGAAGCGGGAATGCCCCCCGGTCCATGGACCACCGCCATGTCTGCGGCTTTCCCGTGGTTACCATCATCCAGGCCGTTTTCGCCTCTTTCCAGTAAGTATTTTACATATATTTATTATGAAAATATACAATCAGGATCATCACAAAATTACCACCAGGGGGGAAGCATTTGGACACTCGATAACCCTAACAAAGGTCTTATATACTGCATGAATCAATCAATGGCACTGTTAGGTCCATGGCATCTTATAAAGTCCATATTAGGCATAATTCTGTAGCTTAATTACTTTGAAATTATGACTATATTTAGGCCTAAGTACGGCCTATACCAGTATAGATTTCAAAGGTTAATAATGCTTTCACTCATACCTGTTCTAATATATGCAAATAGAACCAATACATAGCCAGCTATAAGAACTGCATATTTGTGTAACTGCATGTTAACAAAATCATAACTTATGCATAAAATGCATGTTAAATTATTTTTAAATGCTTTTATACTGAAGCATTACTTGCTTTCCAAATGAAAATTATAAGCTAATTTTCACTTCATTAATTTTGTAGGACCCCTATAATTATCATCATATATAGCAGAATTCTCTGCATGCCTATTGGCCCTTTCACATTACATAATTCATATACAGTTTTCAACAATGCGCTATTTGCTACAAATAAAACAGGAACAAAATTTTCTCTGAATTTTTTGAAATTATTCAATGAAAACCAGTTGATTGAAAATGGGCCTACACGAGGAAGTCCAAAAGTAAACGAACCCTGCTACTACGGAACGTTCATTGAGCGCTTCAAAAATCTTTCCAGCTGCATTAGGCATATTTTGGCGATATGACCTTGTTACCAAATGGTAACAGGGTTAGAACCTGAAGAATTTTTCCTGTGGCATGCGCTGATTTTGGGTTTTAACTTTCGATGCTGGGTAACCAAAAGGTTTACCCACTCGTGATCTACCTAAATTGGTAGAGTACCAAATGAGCTCACAGAAATGACGGAGCTTTCCTGGGGCCACTGTTTTCTCTCCACTTATGGGTAGGCCTATAGTTGACCTATAGTGTTACCTATAGTTCGATATATAGACCTATAGTTACCTAAATATAGTGTAAAAATGGCCCCAGGAAGCCATCGTATATACATGAAAATCACTTTGCATTTTCGCGTTTGGTTTGCATAACCCAGGGCTCCCACTCTGAATTTAAAGTTCACCATTTTTTTTAGGAATAAGGATATTTTTTGCAAAATTTTAGGACATTTTAGCACATTATATACATCAATTCATACTTATATATAAATGACCCAGGTTTGCAGCACCACCTACTTTTCTTTTGGGCAGTTTTTTTTTAAATTCTGCTTATTATATATAGGAGTTTGAACATTTCAAATGGGTTTGCCTATACATATATATACCAATAATAAAGCCTATATATATATAGGCCTACAAATTTACATCATTGCACGATGTAAATGCATGTTCGGTGGATATTTATTTTAAATTCTGAAAATATTTTAGGATTTTTAGGACATTTTTTTATAAATTTTAGGACAATTTTAGGAATTTGGCAAAAATGTACAAAATTTTTGGAATTTTAGGACAAATGGGAGCCCTGGTAAACTATGATGGAGTTAAGAACTACTTGTAAACTGGATGAATACAGAGTATGACCAGGTAACAACGCCATAATACGCCTGACAAAACATTTGAAAAAAGCATTTAATTTTATTTAAAATTCCGATTAAGCACTCGCTTAAAGTGCGCTCCTTATCAGCGTTCACTTACTTTTGGTCCACACTAAATCTAGCTTTTAGTAAAGGGCAATATACTCAACCCTAGCTCAATGATAGAACTCATAACAAGATGAATTCATCTCATCATGATTGACAAAATCAAAATTTTATACTATGATATTCTATGACTTTGCAAATATCCCATGCAACATGATATAGTATATAGGGCACAAATAACTATCATCAAAATTATGTAAAAATACAAGTACTTACGGTTTGTTGCAGAAGCAGAATTCCTTGACCGAAGCACCAAATGTCCAAAACACACACTGCATGACCACGTTGAGCAAAACAGTTGGGTCCAATTCCATCCATGTTACAACTCTTTAGGGACCACATCACACTAAAATACACCAAAAAATAAAAGTTAAAAGCCTGGTTTATTCACAATTTAAGGGAAAAAAACACTTAACAGCCCATATAAAAACTTTATGATATAAACGCATAATATATTTTTCAATTTTTGGGAACACAATGTGACAAAATGATGTTCTACAATATTCGTGATAATGTCTATATATACCACGTATTAAAATATGTGCAGTTTCCATTTGTAAAGGGCAATTTATTCCATTTGCACTTCCTTCTATAGTACGTGTCAACTCATGAATTTGAAATTTGTATTGATGTCCCGGAATAAGGCAAAAATTCAACATTCATATTATTATCTCGCTTTTGAAATAAAATGCGAGAGACTAATAAATATTTCAAAATCAAATCCATTCATATACATTCAAATCCATCCAGTCCTTTTTTCACGGGCTTAACATTTTTTATAAGAATATCTATAACTTACAAAATAAATTTCATTCCTGAATACCAAAATATTTCATATTAAGAATAAAATTAATCCTAGAAATGAATCTTGGGTAAGTTACATGGTAACACTGGTCGATATACAGATCAGTATATGTTTAGATCATCAGTGAAAAATATTATATCCATGATCTACGCTCATATGATGATACTGATGCACTGATAATGTATATACAACCTCTTGCAACAATATATTTCAATGGCTTAATTCCCAAGTAGCGAATGAGCCAATTTTTCATAAATGAAAAAAGTTCACAATCGTGATCTTGGAAGTGTCCCTATGAAGTTCATAGAAGTTACAGAAATTATTTTAAGGGAGCTGTCCAAACTTTTAACAGCATGGACCTATTGGGATTTCAATGTTAAATTTGTTTTCTTAAAACTGATATAACTCAAGAATGGGTAAAAGAAGAACGATGTGGTTTGATTTTTTTTAAAGATTATTAAATTTACTAAAAATTGTAGAATGATTATGATGTAACATGCATTCTGAATGTAGTTATCGATTTTCAAAGTTGACTGTTGCGTTTTCCCATGCTTTTTTACATTGACGTGAAAGTTTTCCCAAAATTGAGCGGATCTCAATATTGGCTGAGCGGATAACGATGGGGTTTGATTTTTTGGAAAGCTTATATTTAATTTACTACAAAATGTATAAGTTCGATTTCGTTATTACGTGCATTCTATAATTATTTATCGAATTTCAAAGTATACCGTTGAGTTTTTTGTCACATTTTGCCCGATTGTACAGCTCACGTAGTTCAGGGCAGATAAACAAAAAAGTCAAACGCCACGTTTTAGTAAATTTAATTGTCCTTCATAAAAATCAAACCCCATCAATTTATGTTTAGCCATTATTCAGAAATTTTAATTTTAATTTAACATGGAAATTCCCATAGGAGCATGCATGCATGCTCTAAAAAGTGTGGACAGCCCCCTTAACCACTCATTGTTAGTTATAGAAGTGAAGAGTAGCGAATATCCAACAAGGTAGGTCCCTAAAAGTTACAAGTATGGTATACCATTCGTTAGTTTACCTTTAAAAAATTGCTCATGACATGGATTTTTATAACAAAGTATAGCCTATACAAGGCTACAAATAGCGAAAGTGGCAACAATCGCTACTTTGTTTTGCATACACTTTATTCAACATATAGGTAAACTATTATGGATGTGCACATTCGCTATTTATGTCGCTCCTGCAAATTTAATCAAAGTCAAACTAGGGAATGTGCATTTTTAAGTCTTTTATTTCTCAAATGACTTAATTAATTTACTAATTTAAAATTATTTAACAAAAATTAGCACATTATCCATATAAAATATATTGTTTCATCTGTTCACCAAATTCCAGCCTTTTATAACATTGTTTATTTCCAAATTATACCTTTATTCTATAAAAACGCTATTATCTTGAAAGCAATTAACTTTTGGATCATTCGCAAATTGTGAATTAAGCCATCGATTTATATTCTTACTGATATCATATAGTCATGGTGACTACAAACTTCTGTAAATAATATTCCCTGAGTTTTCCAGGTTTTCCAGGGTTATTTTTACATTTTTCCAGGTTCAAAAACATTTATTTTGGATGGTGCAACAATGAAAAAAACGTGATGCTCAAATTTTAAAGCTAATCATTTGCTTTCCATTGATGAGCCAAGATTTCATTTTTGATTTTTGCAGCAGCCAATTAGGCAAATCCTTTTTTTGTACTGATTTTCAGGATAATGTTAAAAAAATACAAAATAAAAAAATGATATTGAAAAATTTCAGGTTTCAATTCAAAATTCCCTGAGTTTTACAGGTTTTCCAGGGTGAATATAAAATTCCCTGAGATTTCCAGCTTTTCCAGGTTAGTAGGCCTAGTCGTGCACCATGATCTAGTCCATAAAATCACAATTAGTGATTTAATTTCAAATTATCTATACTGATTTTTTCCCCCAGTAGGCCCTATATAATGGTGATACACATGTCCTGCTCTTTTAGTCAGGGATGTTTAATAGTATAAGAACTATTATAGTTTTATATGGCTAAATACTGGTATCAGTATGACTAGATATTTATAGACAAGCAATCAGTATAAACAGCTGGAAATTTTGCAGTGATTTGTATACTGGTCTTTTCACAATCTCAATTCAATTCAATTCAATTCAACTCAGTACCCTACGATCAGCATATAATGATGCCATTTGGTAGGGGGGTTGTCC
>JAQIXP010000921.1:0-21412 GCA_034700285.1 Proteroiulus fuscus
ATTAATTATCCCGACATGTTTCACGTGATGTCCATTAAAAAAAATATCACCTCATGTCCCTTCAGAAGCTCCGTACATTTGTTTTAAGACATTGCATCATGGGAAAGCATTTTTTGCAGTGGCGGTAAATCTTGCCCTTGACCACGGCATGACCACGATCCCTTGACGAATGAGTTCCAAGGATCTATCATGTCACTATTCTCTCTCTACATTGCAAAGGACAGGCATTTTCATTTTTGTGTTTCGTCGGGATTATAGTTTCTCAAAGCATTTATGGGCGAAGTGTTTACAGGCCAGGACATCTTGGACATCCATAACCGTAATTGATGCTCTGTAAGTTAAAATTCTATGCTTTAAAAATTTCAATGTCCTGCAATCATATCTATATTAATTAATTTCCACATGACATTGCAGCTTTAACAATGCTTAAGCAATATGCTAAGATTAATTTAAGGTACTAGCTATTCAAAGACGATGGCCCATGGCAATGGTGAGGGTCGTCCAATTCTGGCATCGCCTATTAAACCCCGGTGGCTAATTACCCCTGGTCCCCCTCCTACCTTGCCCTGCTAACTAACCTAGCGCTGACCTACCCTTTTACTACAACCCAACGTACTAGCCTAATCCAGTGGCGGAACAGGAATTTATTTTGGGGAAGCTAGGGCTTCAATCCATAAAACGAAGCAATGCCAAAAATTAGCCTACTACAGCATTCCATTTGTTGGAAGAAACAGGAGGTCTGGTTGACAGAAGTTCCCCAGCAGGGTTCAAGTGGACAGAGTCCTCCTGTGGGGGGATCCGCAGGGGACTTTGCTCCCTGGAAGCTGAAGGTTTAACCTCAGCAGAAATGGGATTTTCATGCTAAAATTTTCTCAATTTTTCAACTTATCATTCAGTACCCAGATTGGCCATCATGCTGAATCCTATTACTTATCTGTCTGAAAAGAAATTTAAAAAAAGGTTTTGTTTACGTAATAATACGGTATATAGGCCTATATATAGTCAGCTCTAGCACACTAGAACAATTTACAAAGAATCCATTTAAAACTGCCACTAGCTGTCATCATAATGCAATAAAGAAATAATGCAGTACTTACTTACACAGTACAACTTCTTAAGTTTTGAGAAAACAAAATATTTCACTAATTTAATTCAGGAAAAAAATGGGGAAATCTGGAATCTCGAGTCGGTTTGCTAGGGAAATTTGGCATCCTCAGCAGAAGTGAAAAAAACCCCCTAATATCAGGGGGATGACAAAGCCAGAAAGGGAGAAATCCCCCCTGTCAAATCGAAGAACCCTGGGTACAATTCTTCCGTCATCTCTGTGGTCACGAAAAGCGAAGTTTTGGATAGGGCACAACTTTGCATTTTCCACAATAGGCACGAGAAGACATTAATCTACTCTAAAATCGATGGTTTTCGGATGAAGGATCGCAACGACGGGTGATGGTGCAAATCTTGTCCCTGTGGGGGCCTTTTTTTATCCCCTCTCCTCCCCACCTCCCATTGGATCCGCCACTGGCTGTTCAACTGTTTTGTTTTGGCGGCTATGTTGGTAAACAAGGAACCTTTCGTTGGTCCATTGTCATTGAATAGTGCCAGATTAGATAATAAGTAGCCCTATATGTATTATTTATAGACGAATTTTAATGACATTTACAAATTTATATAGAACAAAAAGTCTTGCCTATTTTAATTGTGATTTGTATATGATTATATACATTACATACTTAAGGGAGCAGTGTTAATTCTCATGGGCGCTGGGGGGGGGGAAGGAAGAGAGGAGATTGGTGGTCAAACTCCCCCCCCCCCTCTATCATGACCAGAATTTCATCTATGATAGCTTGGTCGTTTAAAAAATCACCCAATCCGCTGAGGGTTTCTGCCCCCAAAACCTCCCATATCTGTGCTCTAAAGGGGGATTTTTTGGAACAAAAAATTCTTCAGAACAGTGCAGCTTTAATAATATCATACCAGTACATGTAAAATTCAAACAAATTTGTATCATTTTGCTTCTCAACTAGTTTCCTCAATTTGATTTTTTGCTACATTTCCAACTACTTTTTCATCAAGTTGTATAACCGGCCCACCATCCTCTTGTAATTCTTCTAAAGTTTTTCCTTTTGTTTCTGGAATTACAAACAAGACAAAAAAAAAGCCAACAAAACTGACCCCGGCGCACACCCAAAATCCTCCATCATAACCAATTGCATTAGTAAGATAAACGAAGCATTTAGTGCAAATAAATGAGAATAGTCCTTCGAACCCTACAGCTATACTATTGGCTCTACCTCTGGCACGTGTAGAAAACAGTTCGGTGCTAAATGTCCAGGCTATTGGACCACAGCCAAGTGCATAAAAATAATTATCAGCCACTAAACTCAGTATAGGTAGCCAGTATAACGAATCTTCTGCAAAATCTTGATTCGTGTCATGGATGTAGAAATAGACGCCTATTGCTATCATACTTAGGGTCATCATGAAAGTGGAAATTAATAGCAGTATCCGACGACCAACAAGGTCAACAGTGCAGATGCACGTTACTGTCCCACAAACTCCAACAGCACCAACGATGATAGTGTCTAAGCTTGAATCCATATCTGTATGAGTAGCTTCAAAAATAGTTGTTGTGTACACTTTTATGACATTATTACCACATAATTGTTGCAAGGCAAATACAAGAATGCAAATACTAAGCGGTTTCAGTAACTTTGGTTGAAGAAATTCCTTCCAGGCCACGACATCTTTAGCCTTGAGGATTTTCCTTTGCATATCGTCCATTTCGATATAGATGTTGCATTTTTTGCCTCGTAACCAGTACATAACGTCAACGGCTTGATCTCTGTAGCCTTTTGATAAAAGCCAACGTGGGGATTCCGGCATGAATAACATACCAACAACCATGGCAACTATGACGGCAGAGGCTGCAATAGCCAGCCAAGTCCAAGGAAGGAAATATCCAAAACTGTAGACGTACAACATCCCAACGAGGCACGACGTCTCGTTAAATGCACCCAACAAACCTCTGATTTCGGCTGGCGCAATTTCGGAGATGTACACTGGAGCGATTCCTAATACAATTCCTTTGCTGACACCCAATACAAAACGTGCAACATAAAATACTTGGATGTTAGGCGAAGCCACAGTTATTATCCAGCCGACGGTATATCCAACTGAAGTGGTCATTATTGCCAGTTTCCGTCCAAGTGCATCCATGAGCATACCAGAACTTGCAGCACCGACCATGGAACCGAGACATATAATACCACCGATCCACGATTGTTCGTTGGAATCAATATGGAATGGATTTGGATGCTCATTAATATCAGGCACTGCCGGTGAAGGATATCCTACAGTAGTTCCTACTCCAACTCCTCCGAGGCAGATCACTAAGGCGGCGAAAATCACCTTAATTTTAGCACCCCTAGATGCTTTTGGAAGAGGTTGCGGAGTTTGAATGGATTCGTGCATTGTGGAGAAATATATTTTTTGAAAATGCACATGTACTTTCGTGGTCGTAAATATTTAATATCAACAGTGGAAACTGTAGAATGCTTGACAGTGAAATGTATAGGTCCTATATATATCACCTTTATTTACAATATATTAGATACAGATTAGTTATTTATCTTTGTCCTAAAACCTCCAATCAAAACAGTTTATCACTTGATGTAACTAGTTGTTTTGGCAAGCTAGCACCAGTCATGATCATTCTGCTAATCATGAGAAATGAAAATAAACTCATAAGATAGAAAAACAGACCATTAAATTATTGAGCACAACCTGTAATGCCCCTCATTACCTTTTATTTAAACATTAACAATACAATGTCAAAAACTTATAGGCCTATATAAGGAAATTTCAGCTGACAACAAGCCAAGTTTTTTTTACTTAATAATTTTCCTAGTCTAGGACTAGTATTGTTCAATTTTATTTGTAAATACATTTAGGGGTAATTTATTCTCCAAGAAAGTTGCATATAACATTAAAAAAAACTCACAATGCATGTTTTTTTTTATTTCAGAAAGGAGCGGGGGGAAGATTTCTCCTGAAAACAGGTAACCATTTGAATTTAATTGACCACTATTCAAAACAATAAATTAAAGACGAACACTACTGGATGAATTTCATTTATTTTGAATGGTTTGACAATGCCTTATGGTTCTAGTAATGGGGAAGTACAAGTCTTCACTTATCAAGTATAACACATTTAACACACTATATAACTATAACACATTTCACATTCAAAAGGCTATCAACATTTATTGGCAGTTAATCATTTTGTATACAAAAATCTATGAAAATACATTTAATATGGGGCAATAAGTACTGCAATTTGAATTTAGGAATTTTTCCTATAACAATAATACTGACTTCAGAAACAATATAAAACTATGGTCTGAATGTAACTATATATACATAATTATATAAGAGTGACTGTTTATGGTAAGACTCTCTCCATAGTGAATAAAATATTGTTGTCGGTGCTAATTGTAATGGAATCACTCGAGAAAGTGTTTGACGTACTAACAAGACTTCCAAACTGTAATTTACTATTATCTGCAAGATAAAAACAAATGTTTCAAATTAATCTGGATTCCGCTAGTTGGTATGCACTTGTAACCACTTGAATAACCAACAATCAAGAATTAACTTTTCCAATCATTTCTACATTTATCATGAACTCTCCGCCTTGAATTAAATAGCTATTTGATAACATTAATTGATAAAAATCTTCTATTTTGTAAGATAATGAAACATTCTTACCCAAATTCCATTTTAAACCGGTAGTGGTCACATGTAAGCAAGTTTCTCCCAATGGCACCAATCCACAACTGCTTTTCAGAAGAGAAGGGGGAATTTTCAAACAATGCAGTCCCTTAATGAATTTGACGTTGAAAATTGATAAAATGAATAAAATTCAGTGCATTCAACTAGTGAATTCAAAGTTATAACATACGGGTTCTAATAGCCAAGTTATTGTTTCATCTCCAATTAAATAGACTGGAGCTTCGCAAAAACTTCTTGCCAAAAACAGAACATTAAAATTTCCAAAGAGATGATCAATGCGCCCACCAATGTTTACTAATGCTGCAAATGCTGATACCTGAAATATATCCAACATAAAATACCATATGCTTTGTATATTTTTCAAATGCACATGATCTGAAAAATTGATGCATTATTCACTGCTTTTTGTTTGCACTTGTATAATAATTAATACTGATATTTTAAAATTAGATTTATAATTATAACTTTGAATCTTCTGTATTTATTAATATTTTTTAAATTGCAATGCCTCTACTTTAACATCTACGGTAACAATAAATGCAAAAAAAATAAGTAAATTAAATTTGCAAATTTCCTACTTTAAATGCCCTGAACTATTTGTATAGGAATTGAAAGCAACTAAATGCAGAAATTATTTTTAAATTACAACAACGTTACAATAGCAACATCAGTTTATCTGAATCTCTGCTATTTTTGTGTTTTTGCTGCATTTATTTGTCAAAATCAAACATTATTGCATGCATAATTGATACCTGGGTATTTGTTTTCTGGAGCTTAGCTGTTGCAACACGTAAAGCTTTTGTGAAATCCACAGCATCTTGGTCAGGAGTTTCTATTATTTCAACTCCCTTGAAAAATATTTAAACATAATTATGTAAATCACTGACCCCTTCAACTATAGCAAAAGCATATTCTATTTTATTTTTGGTTTAGTACAAAAATCTTATGTTTCTTACTTTATTCTTATAATAGACAAGAGTTTCATGTAAGGCAGAATCGAGATCGCCAGATATTATATCTGGTATAAATTCATCTTGGCATTTTTTAGCCAGGCACATCTGATATAAACGATTGGCTCCACCATCCACGGCAATTTTTAATGTGGCTAATTCACAATAAGTGGTATAATTCACGTAATATCAGACAAGTCTATGGATTAATTATTTATCAATTATGCTAAAAATTGAGAAACACCTTTCTTCCAAAGACAAACTAGTGTTTCCCAACAGCCTAGTGGTTGATTCAGAATCAACAGAACTATATTTTGGTCTAAATAAAACAAAAACAACCAAGTATTATTTAATTTCTTTGCCTTCCTTCTAGGGTTATGTCTATATTTAGTCAAAGGCGGATACAGGAAGGAGGGCAATTGCCCCCCCATTCCCTTAGCCAGCCAAAATTGCTGCACAGTATCCAGAGAAAATTGCCCTATCCTTCATTGTAATATGCGATTGTTCCCCCTTCCCCTTCCCCGTAGCAAAATCCTGTATCCACCCCTGTATTTAGCCTGCCTGTTTTAATTGGCCACGTTTGATAAACATTTAAAGAAGCAATTTTATGAATTAACATTTTCGTTAATTATTAGCAAAATTATAATTACCAAAATTAATTTAATGTGGCAAAAATGCAGCCATTATCATTAGTGTGATGCAATGAATTCCTGGCAATTCAAGGATTTCAAATCAAACAGGAAGACTGCTAATTGAATTTCAGAGACTGGACTTCTAAAAAAAAAATAGCACAAATATTTTCCAAAAGGTGACACATTAACTTACTCTCACTCTCTTTGAATAATTGAAATGGTGCCCATTGTCGTACAACTTGTGTACCGGCCGTATTTGTAAGCATTTCAAATTTAGTTTAGATGGCACAAGAACCCCAGCCAAGCTGCAAAGAAATGTTTAAATAAAAATATGCCTCAAAGCGAAACGACCACTTGCTAAATGCACAAGGACAACGTATGTTGGAATTTGTAATATTTATTTAATGATACAGTATCATAAGGAAAGGACTATATTTTTTCCACTTATCTAAAAAAAAATATAGCCTACCCATGTAACAAATAAATGCCGGTATTTAGCTTCGCAGGCTACCATATGGTAACATGCATTATTTGCCATGGGCATGGGTGTCACTGTATTACGCAACATATAACTGGTATTTCTATTTATGAAGTTAATCTGAAGGACTATTCTGCTGTTGTTTTGAAACATCGGCGTTTATTATATGCCAGGGTACAGGTATTTGCTTTTTCGACATGGTGCTCATAGAGATAGGATGGTGCTTTAGCAGGCTACCGTAAACGGTACATTAAAAATTTAACAGATGGTATGCACACAAAGCAGACGTATAGGCAGACGATAAATTTCTTTTGTCACGTGATTATTCTGGAAACGGAAATTTGTGAGTCAGGACATTCCATTTCTTAAAAGCCACTCCTACGATTTGGGACGATTTAAAAATCAGGCATGGTGATGCGAAAAAGGATAGATTTGTGAAAAGAATAATGAAGATTGTCAGTTTAATTTTACCATGTTGCATTTTTTTAATAAGTCTGGAGTCAGTTGTAAACGGTAAGAATTTTAAGTTGTTCTAACGCCTACATTTCTCCAGGTTTTTTTGTAAAAATGGAAGGCCTACCTTCAAAAAAATGGCGATTTGTTTAGCCAACCACGCCTTAAAACTTGGTTGTTTTATCGTTGAAAAGAACCGCGTTTTAAATTAAATAACCTTATCAAATTGTTAAGGTTACAAAATGCTTACAAAAACCTTTTACTTGTTGTACGAGGATTCACTGAGTTTAAACTTAAAGTTTAATTAGTATTTCTACAAGGCAGTTTGATTCCTGCCTAGCTTAGTGAGGCCTCAACTGTATGGGATATATTGGTCCCACTTACTGTGCTCAAGACCCTCTTTGGTTCAAGATCTATCAAGGATTTGTATCGAATACCTTAAAATTAAAAATTCGTAAGGCAAAAATTGCTTGTAGTATTTCGTTCATGAGGTGTGTTATCCCCAACAGTATGCCATTTCTCGTTAGAATATGAATTACAAAAGTGTTTTGTGTTTGTCCAAGATCTTATGCAGCGTTTGCAAACATCTAAAGAAAGGAGGTAAAGGTCTATAGTCGGTTCCAATAATTTTGGACCCTGGCTGCATAGGAAATACATGGGGACCAGGGTCCAAAGTTATTGGGACTGACTATAGGCCCTAGTTTCCCAAAGTGGGTGCTATGCCCCCTCTGTGGGCAATGAAAGAATCTTGGGGGCAGTGGCAATGCATGCCCCAGGAGAAATAGGGAGCATTGAGGAGCATTGAAAGGAGTCACCTAAAAATGCAAAGTCATCCATTTTCAATTCAGTTCAACTCAGTACCCTACGATCAGCATACAGTATAATGATGCCATTTGGTAGGGGGATTATCCCATATTCAGGAGGATACTCCAACGTTTGACCATGAGTACACACTACTCATTTGGCTAAATACCAAGTTTTCAAAGAATACTTATATTTTGCCTCAAATTATAAAATTTTGAAAAGCTGATTTGGAAATTAAACAACTTAGAACTTTTGTTTAGTTTTCTATAGGTACAGTTTCCCTTTAAAGCAATTGTTTATCACAATTTTCGGATTATGTTAAGCATGATGGGGTTTATATAAGCTTTGCCCCTATCAGTCAGGAGAGGGACCATAAGGCGCTACAATCTCAATAGCAAGTGTCAGATTTTGCTGGAAAATGGTGGAGTTTCTATTGAAGTAAAATTACAAAAGTGGCAAATTCCGTTTGAAAGCAGCTCTCCAAGAGGCAAAATGAACAAACCCTGTAGGAAAGTTCTCTCACCAGGTGTTAGCACTTGTTATACACTCGAGGATTATTGCATGAGTGTTTATCATCATATAGTGTGTATTTACCAAAAAGGTTTAAAGACGTGCACCTTGTCCTAAGAAAAGTCTGAATTTCCATGAGCCCTAACTCTGGAATTCTTTGTCCCAATGCAATGCGCGAATGTCCTTATAATTTCGATTAAAACCATATTTTAGTTATATGAATAAGTTACCAAATTTCATTCAAATTGGAATACATCACGTTTAAACAAACAGTGATCTGATGTGAAATTCAGACCCTTTGTTCAATGAATAACATTGATCAGAAAAGAGGATGGACCTTTGCTCCTTTTTTATAAAACCCATTGATCTACTTTTATAGAGGGAACCTTGCCAATACCAGGGAAATTGTATAAATTCTCACTTATGTTTCTTGAATTTTAAGTTCAAATTCTTGGAAAGTTCTGCGAAAACCATAATTATATGAAATATGGTAGGTTTTCTATTTTTAAGATGTTTAAATTCGAACTGTTGATGGGGATTTTAGTTGGCTAGGTAATCTTGCACAAAACCAGTATTATTATTTTCTTCATTTTGGAATGTTCAGGTTAGTGCCCTCTAATTGCCATGTGTACACATACAGGTTAAATGCATGGTTTATAAGCTGTGGGAAGATCACATCTTTTGATGGTTCTGATTGAATTTGATTAGGAAAAAATATAGCATTGGAAATGTAAATTCAGGACGTAACATTTGCATTATATGTTAGCTAACGTACATTTAACTTCAGTTAAAGCTAGATTGGTGATTGCATGTAGGGAAAGTGTGAATAGAAATTTTGAATTGAGACACTTGGGTTCAAACCATGACCGATTTGGCGCACAACTTGAAAGTAATTGGCATCAGACGGTGATTGTGCTGACAGCAGATGCTTGGCTAGTGGTTATGTGAAAAGTCTAGGTATGCCTTTAATTAAAACAATTGTTTACATTTAAGGTTTCTGTAATACTGCATTGTTGGATAATGCCAAAATTACAGCAACATCCAGTTTGTCTTCTGACAGAGGGCCCAGTAAAGCAAGGTTAAATGGTAAGTTTTTTTTGTCTCTACTTCTTCCCTCTTACAGTTAATTAGTAGAAAATTTAGGCTTAACATTTATTGCAATCATCGCTCTTATATAATTCTTTATATTAGGAATGTGTATGAATGTGATATCATAATTTATGTTAAGCTAGCGCCAATTTTAAGCGAAATTGGTGCTAGCATAAATGTTCACCTCAAAACAAACTTTATTGTTGGGAACTTACGGCAAAATAATGAGGTTTTGCATTGAAATTATTGATTATAATAACAATGTATTGATTCAGTTATAAGTAGCCTACAAATAAATACTTGTCTTTTCTGCTCAAGAAATAGAATTATGCATATGGGTATGCTTTTAAGTTGAGATATTTGACCGTCATTGACGTTAATCACTTAGGATAGGCCTACTGTAGCAATTATACCTTTATATGTTAAAAATTCAAAGGCAATGCATGCACTAACGAATAATGTTTTGATGTCTGGATTCACAATTCAAATTGCAATGCAGTAAAATTACTGTTTAAAATATGATAGATATGAGCATTTGTGGCAATTTTTTTCCACCTCCACAGGAATACCATTGTGTATTTCCTAAAGGCGTTTTCAGTGGTATGACCTATGACTTCATGGATCATATAAACCAGCACATGAGATACGACATTCTAGGAGTGATCTGCTAAATTAGTAACTTTAATTCATCATAACTTCAGAAATACTTTTTTATCAAAATAATTTGGCTGCATAAGAACAATTCCCCTGAAATTTTCAACAATAAAAAGTTTTTTATGGTGTGAACATTTCCTTTTAATGTAGGCCTATATGTTGTAAATTATTATGATGTAAAAAGTCATGATATCATTAATTGAAAAAAAAATTAATTACAATTATTGTTTTGTATGGGGGTATGCCGGTATGCTGGGTTATATAAGAAAGTATTTTTATTGCTTTTATCTGGCCAAGAGTTCACTGTAAGCTCAAAATCCCAGCTCCAACACTGTCCAGTCTCCACCACTTCTAGCTAACTAAGATACTGGTAATTTTGTAATTAATGGATGTGAGATCATTACAGATTTCAGTATTAAAATTTATGTAACCTGTTAGGTGATGATAATTGATGGGTCCGGGCCTTTTAAAACAAAAAAATAGCAAAATTACCGTCACCTTACTTGGAACGTTTTAATGTTCTATGCCTGGTTTTTCTGTATAGAAACAGTGGAGATTATATTTGATGCACTGTTTTGTGATGAATAATAATGTACAGGTGGCATGTAAAGTGATCATTTTGCTTCTTAAATAGTTCATAACTTTTGTAAATTTTTACTGGAAGGTGATGGGTTCCTATTTTAAAAAAATCCAAAGATCTAGCATTTTGCAATGCATAAATTACTTATGCAAATAGTATACAAAGGAAATTTGAAAATAGGCAAGTTTGCTTTGAAAGCAGCTCACCAAGTTACAAAAATTGGCATATCTTACTGGAAAAATTCTACCACCACGAGCTGGCTCTTTGTTATTTGCACGGTCTCTATAGTGTCCGTCATTTCTCTGTGCCGGTAGATGTTTTAAATGTAGTATGCCAGAAGAATGTGTTATACAAATAATAAAAACAATTACTGGTGAACTGTTTTCCATAAAACAGATATTCTGTTTTATTGAAAGAAGCTCCAAATTTGAACTATTGCATAAATGTAAGCCATTTGTTCAGTTTAATGTCCCTTTCAGGCCGAATTGCATGGAGCGCTGGCAATTCTGATTTTGGCCAGTATTTTGTGGTTGATCTTGGTGAAACAAAAAATGTAACAGCCATCGCCACCCAGGGGCGGCCATACACGTCGGAATTTGTCCAAGAATATCGCATCGAGTATGGCAATAATGGAATGGACTTTTCCGAATACAAAGATGCAGAAGGAAATACGAAGGTAAATCATGTTTCCATTCTAATAATTAACTATGAGCATTTCTTTTTAACTGCAGGTCAAAGTGCGTGGTCACCTATGAACAATACCTACAATGAATACATAGATTTCGATTTAGGGGGGACCAAAAATATAACATCTATAGCAACTCAGGGCTTTGTCCACAGCCAGCAATTTGTGACAGAATATGTGATACTATATAGTGATGATGGTGGGATATGGCGGCCTTTCTCTGCCTCAGATGGTAGTGCAGAGGTGGGAGTTTAGTAATGAGTATTCTGCAAGTTGTCCACTTATGTTGGAATGCAACGAATGTGTGTAATGTAGAACTTATTTCTGCACCTCAAAAAATATATGCCAAAAGTTTACTTGCATAAGTTAATACAATGTGGCTCACATTTTCAGTATGACTATGTCATCTCGTATATTTGTTATTTTCAATTGCATGCTTTTTGTATGCCACTATTTTTGAGAATCGTTAATATTCTCCAAGTTTGGTTTAAATCGAATGAACGTACCTCCACAGCATGGGGTTTTCCTGTTTACATTCTTTGGATTTTGTTTGTTAAATTTAAGTAAATCCTTTTGTGCTTTCCATGGTACTAAATAAAAAATTTGGCATGCTGACATATGCTTTGAAACCCAATTCCAATAAATGAAATTAACCGATGACATGTTTATGCAAATACTAGCTGCCACCTATTAAGTGATGTTACTTGTTATTTTAAAATAGGTATTGGGGCTTGCTCTTTACTTTCCTCCAAAGTGGTATTATAAAATGTTAATGGGGAGGAAAAAAGGAAAATAAACTTAACATTCTGATTCATTGCTTTTAAAATATAAAATGAAGTCTTAAATAAGTTTTATATATGTAAAACTATGCTAAATTTAATCTTAGCATTATTTAAAGCTCATTAAATGGGTTAAACACAGTGAAAACTTAATTAGATTAACAGAGCTAGCCATGTCATAAAGTTGTATGAAAATATGAGGAAACGTTATTCCCGCACATGAAAATGTGGCACGTTGAAATTGCATCCTAGTATATCTTCTTTATTTAAGTTATCTGTTATTATGTGTCTTGATTTATTTTGTGTGTAATACATAGATTTACAAAGTGCGAGAATGCAGGCATTTAACTATATACTTTTATGTCTTTATATGTGCAAATTTAAAGTATACTGTGTTTGTTTTCAATCTCTAGAGCTTGGTATTTTTCAAAAGCTGTAACAACATATTTACTGACACTTAATTATCTTGAAATTTTAGCTCTTCAAAGCTAATCGTGATGGGAATACTATTCAGAGACATTATTTTGAAAATCCTATAGTAGCCCAATGGATCCGTATCAATCCTACAAGGTGGCGGGATAGAATATCTATGAGAGTCGAGTTATATGGCTGTAACTATGGTGAGCAGTGCAATGATTATCTTATTCTGTATTGTTTAGCTAGTATGTTGTCCAGATATCTCATATGTATTTCTTTTTTAGTTGAGCAAGTCATGAGTTTCGATGGCCGTGGATTTGTTCGAAAAGATTTGAGTTATGAACCCATAATGTCCCATAAAGACAACATTCGAATTCGTTTTAAAACTAGCTATGCTGATGGAATCCTTTTATACAGCAGAGGAACGCAAGGCGATTACCTTGCTTTACAATTGGTGGACAATAAGCTAATTTTAAATATTGACTTGGGTATGAATTTCAAATATTTGACCTATGCATTTAGGTTATTCTGTCTGTTTACATTGTTCTCGTTTCTTTTTGTGGACAGGGTCAAAGCAAATGACTACTATTACAGTTGGAAGCCTGTTAGACGACAATCTGTGGCATGATGCAATTATTTACAGGCACAATAAAGATATTGTTTTTACTGTGGATCGTGTGATTGTGAAGCAAAAAATTAAGGGTGATTTCTCACAGTTGGATCTTAATAGAGAGGCATGTACATTTTTTTGTTTAAATAGAAAATGTTAAGAAAATATAGGTACACTTTATGATGCTCACTGAACTGTCTTTAGAATTAACACTGTTAAATGATAATTATTTATTCTTTACAGATATTTATCGGCGGAGTGCCAAACTTTAACGTTGAAGGCCTAATTGTTACATACAATTTTACTGGCTGCATAGAGAATCTCTACATTAACTATACTAATTTAATTTATGATCTGAAATATAAACAGGATTTCACTTACACAAAATATGGAACTGCTTTTTTCTGCAGAGTGAGTATTTGAACAATTTATGGTTCTTGGTGCTGGCTTCCTTACTAAGTGCTTACTTTTATCTTGAAAGTAATATCAAACCATGTGATTTTTTTAGAGTGAAATGATTATGCCGATCACTTTTAAGCATCCAGATTCTCATCTCATACTTAAAGCTAACGAGGGGATGGGCAGTCTCAACATTAGCGTAGATTTTCGAACTTTCAATGAAGAAGGATTACTAATTTATCACAAATTTTCCATACCGGGATCACTTAAGGTTTTTTTCTCCCACGTTTTTCTGATTACTCACCTGCGGGTTTTTTTCTTATTTATTTTGTTTTCTTTAGTTGTATCTTAATAAAGGCAAAATTAAAATTGACATAGCTGTGCAGGACATTCCTAGAGTAACCATCGATGAATTTCCTGGTATGTGGTATTTATTTTTTTATTGGATTTTGATTTTGTTTCTGATCTGATTTAAATTTCTGTTTTTTATAGAAAAATTTAACGATGGCGCTTGGCACAAAGTTATTCTCATAGCTGCTGAAAATTTTACCGAAATCAACGTCGACCGAAGGCCCGTCAAAATTCGTAGAATACTTAAAATCACCACTGGAAATCGCCACCTAATAGGAGGTAGCTATACGCTATTTGTAATGGTTTCGCTTGTTTAATTTTTTTTTCTAACAGGTTATTGCATTTGTCTATTTACATATTTCTTCTTATTATTTTTTTGTATTCAGGTGGTCTGCATGGATCGGCCGGCTTCGTGGGCTGCATGAGGTATATTTCAATAGATGGTACCATCACACAACCGTTATCCACTGTCGGTGAAATACTCAAGGATTCATGTCAAATGATTGACAGGTGAAATTAATAAACAACGCTGGCACTGATTAATATTAGTTTTAAAAATACTCCCCTAACATTGAATATCTTTTGTTTGCAGGTGTAATCCAAACCCTTGTGAGCACGGAGGTGTCTGCGAACAAAATTCCGACGAGTTTTTCTGTAAATGTTTTGAATCTGGATATGGAGGAGCAGTATGCCACACATGTAAGATGTCATGATAGTGTTTTGAGGGAAATTAACAATTCAAATGGCCCAATGATTAGAAACAAAATCTGAAGGGGTTGTCGTGTGTTCTAAGTCTGTGTGGTTTTTTCTTAAATTTACAATTTGTTCTGTTGTTAACACTCCTTTCTTGTAATTTATTTTTTTTCGCTTCTTTAGCGTGAAATTTTCTAGATTCCTTGTCTTATCTATGTCATCCCTCTTCCTCACACAGATTTAGGCATGCTGACTGTGGCTCTAATGAAACAGATTATGAGAGATGAGGGCAAATTGTTATTGTTGTTATCAATAAGCTGTTTTTAAAATAATTAAAAGTGTTTTCATTTGCATGGCTTAAATTTACGTTTTTGTAGCTATCAAGCCTCTGTCCTGTGAAGCATTTCACCAAAATAACCCACAAATGCGCCGGGATAACATCTTGATAGATATTGATGGTAGTGGACCACTTGACCCTTTCCCCGTTCTCTGCGATGTATCAGGTTAGTGCTTTCACTCTTCAAATAATATTTGATACCTATTGCTAAATGCAGTGACATTAGTGTTTCTTTGCCTTAATTATTATAGCCGATTTTAAACAAACTACGACAACACTTGGCCATCGCAATGATAAAACCACAACTATTAATGGATTCGACAAACCCGGAAGCTTTAGCCAAGATATAATATACGATGCGAATTGGGATCAAATAACAGAGCTCGTAAATCGTTCTCGAAGCTGCAAGCAAAGTCTCGTTTACGAGTGTAAAAAATCAAGACTGTTTAACACTCCGAGTAAGTGTTATTTACAAGATTTTTTGAATTAGTGGAATAGCGACAAGAAGTTTCATACTTTTATTTCTTTGCAGTTCGTGATAGAAGGTTTGAACCGTTCTCCTGGTGGATGTCTCGTGGCAATCAGAAAATGGACTATTGGGCTGGTTCTCTTCCTGGCACTCAGAAATGTGCCTGTGCACTCAGTGGCACTTGCATAGACAGAAGCCGCTGGTGTAACTGTGATGCATTCAGGGACGACTGGCAATCTGACGGAGGAGATATCACAGAAAAGGGATTTCTTCCTGTACGACAGTTGAGATTTGGTGACACAGGCACGCCTTTGGATAACAAAGAAGGAAGATACACACTAGGGCAATTAATGTGTGAAGGCGACTGTAAATCCTGTTTTTAATTTGCTCTTAACACTTGCCTGACAACTTTTCTACTAATTTTCATTACTAATACCTATTGCGTCGTATTTTATATGTGCAGATATCTACGATAGCGTTGTTACCTTCCGCCAGCAGGATGCTACTATTAATTATCAGACGTTCGACATGGGCCATTCTGGTGACATATATTTTGAGTTTAAAACTACGGCGATAAATGGTGTGTTTATTCATAGCAGGGGCCCCACAGATTACATAAAAGTTGCGCTCGTAGGTGAGTAACTGCATATAAAATTAAAAACTGAGGATCTGAAATAGGCTGCTTACTCGTTTCTTCATCGTTTGGGAAATGCAACAAATTACATTGCAATTTATTTTGTGATTTTAGGAGGAGATCAGATCCAATTTACTTATTATGCTGGCAACGGACCACTGGGTGTCAGCGTTGAAACTGCTATTAGATTAAATGACAACAATTGGCATAGCGTTTTAGTGGAAAGGAATAGAAAAGAAGCGGAAGTAACTGTTGATGGGTCTTTGCGTAACAAAATCAGAGAGCCCATTGGCGTTTCCAGAGCCATTTATTTAACTTCTGAGTTTGTCGTTGGTACGTGTTGTCCAGTTCTTTATTATCTAGTACAATCGTGTAATGTATTATATTTATTTAATAACCTATTTTGTCTGTATCAGGGGCAACTGTTGATTATCGCGATGGCTACGTCGGCTGCTTACGCTCTCTAATGCTCAATGGTAGACCACAGGACATGTATTACCTTGCCAAGAGTGGCTTGTATGGAGTTTTGCCAGGTTGTTTTGGGAAGTGTGAAAGTGGCCCTTGCTTGAATAATGGCACCTGCCACGAGGGTTACTCACATTATGTTTGTGACTGTCGTTATACTGCTTTCAAGGGACCCATTTGTGCTGACGGTATTCGCTATTTGATTCTGAAAATCCCAGTTTATTGTAAGCATCTTTGACCTATTCACAATTTCAAAACTTTTCTTACAGAAATCGGTGTCCACTTGAGACAGGACGATATGATTGAATATGACTTTGAAGGTACCTACAAATCAACGACAGCCGAGAAAATCAGAGTTGCTTTCTTCACTACAGAACCCGGAGGATTACTCATGGGATTAATTGGCCATTCTGGAGAATACCTGAGTGTAGTCATGGCTAACAGTGGTGCGTTTATTATTGAAATAAATTCTTGAAAGATAGCATTGACGTTGCTAACTGGAAAGTAACAAAGATTACTATTTTGTCAAACTTTTTAGGTCATATTAAAGTTGTTTTTGACTTTGGATTTGAGCGAAGAGAGGTCATCTCCAATTTTTCCCTCGCAAATGGCCAAACTCACGATGTGAAAATATATCGCCAGAATGGAGGAAGAACATTAGTAATTCAGGTATGTTTCCAAACGTTCTCCTATTTTTTATGGTTTTATGTAATGTATTTAAAAGGTAAGAAATTATTTAAAACCACTTTCCAGACTGACAATTATGCTCCAGAATTGCATACTTTCCCAATCGACCGAACTCAGGATGTGCAATTCGACAATATTAAGAACCTGTATATTGGTAGAAACAGTAAGTGCGAAGCAAATGCAAGTTGTTATTATTTGTGGGAAATGTAGTTTATTTTTAATAATGTAGCGTTGTTCTTGTGTAGGAACTATGCCAGCCGGGCAAGGTTTTGTTGGTTGTATTTCGAGAATAGAGTTCGATGACGTTTATGTGTTGAAGTTGTTATTCCAAGAGGAGCGGCCAGCAAACATCCGCTCGTCTGGAGACTTACGCGAAGACTTTTGCGGTATCGAGGCCGTCACTTATTTACCTGAACCGGCGGAAACTAGACCACCGCCTACGTTCGACCCTAGCATACTCATCGAGAGCAGAGGCTACACACGTGCAGATTCTGCCGTTTTGGGAGGTACTTAAATTTTGTTTTATATATTTTTATATATTTCCCTAAAAAGATGTTACATGCACCATAAACTATTATTTTTTATAACTTATCTGATTATTTGACAAAATTAACTTTAAAATTATTCGTTGAATTTTTTTGCTTAATATGCACATCTATTCTTAATGTGTACCTAACTAATGAACTAATGGTTAACAACTTTTAAATAAAATACTTTGAAGATAATGTTATGATAGTGTTAATAGGAAAACATTGTTTTGAGTTTTTCTTCTTATTCTTTTTTGGGGATTTGTTGTTCCTATTCTTCTCTAGATCTGCTATTCCATTCTTAATCACCCATATAATTCTTCAGCACTTAATAATTGCATAATATTAATTGATTAATTAATATTAATTTAGGATGCTTTCTTCTTTTAAATGTAATTCTTTGCACACATACACTGATATGAATTTTGCACATATCAATAATTTTAATTTATCTTTCTAAGGTATTTTGGCCATAATCTTCTTGGCATTAATTGCCATGGCCATTCTTATTGGCCGCTACGTGTCGAGGCATAAAGGAGAATACAAGACTCACGAAGACAAAGGAGCACATGATGCGCCGGATGCTGATACGGCAATCGTTCAAGGGCAGACGGGTCACAATGTTTCCAAAAAGAAGGAAATATTCATATGAAGAAAAACTTTCAACCAGGCAAACACTTATTTCTGGTAAGCCAAATTGTTCTCAATTCTAAATCATATTTTTTAAGGAAGATACACTACCGACAATCTGCTGCATTTATAAGAAATGAGTTATGATGATCATCAAATATCTGACTGCTGTGCAAAGTGCAGAACTCAGCTAGCGCACGTGTTTATGTCATAGCAATGTTCATCAGATTGGCTGGCCACTGGAAGAACACAACACGCCTCTGTAGTTTACCCCATATTTTTTTGGAGGATTTGATCTCCATAAAGTGCTGTTGCAATTGCATGCCTTTAATTTTTGTTCATCTGTACGTGTGTGTGTGGGTCTTATGTAAATGTGATGTTGCCTTTTTTAATTCACCGTTTAAGTCTGTTGGATTTTCTTTTAGTTTGTTTTATAATGTCAGTCAGTCTATGGCAACCGTTCAACTTTGAGTTCTTCTCTAGTTTTTGTTCGAATAGCATTTGTGTGTCAACGTATATCATTATCAGAATTTATATGTGCTGCCCAGGTGCTAGCTGCAGGCAATTGTTCATTTCTTATAAAAAATGACAGCAACTATTAAAGCACGTCATTTAATTGGTTTCAGTTAACCAAGATAACGTGGATTTTATTTTGCAAATATAGTAGACTGGCTAAGTCAGTCTTATATTTTATCTATGCAAAGAAACTTGTCATCTTATAATGTAAATCTCTGAAATACGGTGTGGTTAATCTCATTTTAAATATACCGTCACTGCCATATATCAAGCAAGTTGTTGGTTGCATTTATCGCAAAATCCCACCTTAATCTCAAGGTAGTTGTTGATCGTTTGCAATTCCATTAATTTGAAAGAGGTCCTAAATCAATTTGTGCTTTGAAAAGATGTTTGATAATATACAATAAGAAGTTGTAATTTGCAAGTTTTGTTCGTACAAAGAAACGGCGCCGCGCACATGCAGTCCCTAATGGCAAATCATTTGTCCTAAGAAATATGATTCCTTCGAATCAATGGGATTCCTTTGTACTAACAAAAAATTTGCGAAGAACTGCACTTCTTAATATATCCATAATTAGTAAACAATACCTAGCACCTGGGATAACCACAAAATGCTATCCTGTTTTTTATTAATATTTCTGGACTATATTTATTTTTTATTCGTTTGGCTGTTCAAAAAAGAAATTCAAGACATTGCATTTATCAGGTATAAGATAGTGCAGGTCAGCTCGCTGCCTGCTTTATTAATTTGTGCTAATTCGGTATCCTCAAAATGGTAGAGTTCCTCGAACTAATCTAACAGTTACAGTAGTCCTGCAATAGGTGTCACAAGCTATCCGAAGTCTGGCCTTCATGATATTCCTTTATGGGTCATGATATCCATGCTTTCCTAAACGGAACAAAAATAATTTCCAGAAGATGCGTCACATTCGCTTGCTGTTTTGGAACTATTCGTGCTTGCCATTGATGCGACTATAAAGATCAGGCAGATGATGTGACCAAAAACGATTCTAGTTTCTAAAATGCACGTGAAAGTGATGCGTTTTCTGGGAACTTTCACCTTGGCATTTATTAAACATTAAAGCTACAAGCACTGTAAATTCTTAAAGTCCAATAACATACTGCATGTATTACTATGACTTATGTAGTACTTTTGTAATTTTTTAACAAAAATTTGAGCTCCAGAAATTTTAATTTTAATTAGGTTAGTCTTCCACTGCATTGTGTTGTGTGTATATAAATGACTTGTTGGTTAACATCAAAGGATGCAGCGAATTGCATAATATTAGTTTTTAATTAAGTAAGCGTTTCTCTCTTTTATACGAATTTCTGTTTTTGTATTGGAAAGGTTTCAAGGGAAAAAAGATGCATAATATAAACTCACTTTGCTATGTATAGCAATTTTTTTGATTATTTGGAGAAGTACATTTTTTGATTTAATCAAAAAAGTAAAGGGCTACAAAGTAGGGTATTCCTTCAATGATAAGTTTTCCTGAAATCATCTTATTGTATATACATAGTTAGGCCACTCATGTTGAACTTTTCTTTGAATCTCATTAATTTTAGATTTTGATTTATGATATAAAAGAAAGCGTGTGGTAGTGTGGCGATTTTAGTGTGTAAAGGCAAAGGTAATTTTTTTATGGAAAAGAATAAAAAAAAATGTTTCTTATATTTGAAAGACTGTATAAGTAATACCTATTGTCATAGGAGGTAGAATAATATAACCAGCTTACTAAATCATTTAAAAAAAAAATAATGTTTTAATTCAATTGTTAGCAAAGATATGGCTATTTATAATACCTCTGATATTTACTTGCACTCAGTGCAAAGGTTGGATTAATGCATATATAATGTGGGAAAACAAATTTTATGTTAAAAGCACGGGGATTTGGGTTTTTTTGATAACTTTTATTTAAGTAAATGAAATAGACCCAGCCGTTCAAAAGCCTTTGATGGGACAAAAACTAGAAAATTCATTTTTATGTAATAATTAGATAATTATGGCACTAAGGGGCCGTCCATAAATGACGTCACGTAATTTTTCTGATTTTTAACCCCCTCCTCCTCCCCCTCGTCACACCTTTGACCCCCTCTCTCAATATGCCTTAATAACCATATTGGAAAGGTATCTCATAAAGCAGGAATTGCAAAAATTTGAATGTAAAACCAAAAAATTGTCATAATAGTCATGGTAAGGGAACGTCCACAAACCACGTAGCTTAGTTTTTCAGAATTTTTGACTCCCCCCCTCCCCCTTGTCGCAAATTGT
>JAQIXP010000922.1:0-21387 GCA_034700285.1 Proteroiulus fuscus
TTTGGCCTCATATCCATACTTTTGTAATATTATTTTGTAATGATTACTGATTAACAAAAAATTGTACTTATGGGTATTGAACCCATAACATCCAAGGAGCACAGTTCCTTAGAAAATTCCTGAGAGATGTAAAAGTTTCAAAATTTTTTTAAAAAATTGTACTTATGGGTATTGAACCCATAACAAAGCACAATTCTTTAGAAATGGAAAAAAATCAAGAAAAATCTACTTATAAGTATCGAACCCATAACATACAAGGAGAATTCCTTAGAGATCAAACATGTTTTAGAAATATTTTTTAAAAAATTGTACTTTTGGGTATTAAAGCCATAACATCCAAGGACCACAATTCCTTTTAGATGAAAAACAAAGTTTAAAAAAAATTTATATTCAAAAATGTTACTTATAAGTATGGAACCCATAACATCCAATTAGCACAATTCCTTAGACAATTCATTAAGAGATGATAAAAAGTATAAAAAATTAATTCAAAAATTATGGGTATCGAACCGATAACATTTAAGGACCACAAATCCTTAGAGATGAAAAAATTAAAAAAAAAATAAAATATTGTACTCATGGGAATCAAACGTATAACATCCAAGGAGCACAATTCCTTAAAGATGAAAAAATTATTTTAAAAAAATATTAAAAAAAATATTGCTTATGGGTGTCGAACCCATTAAATGCAATGAGCACAATTCCATAGACATGCAAAAAAAGTTTTAAAAAAATTAATAACAAAATTCTACTAATGTGTATGGAACCCATAACATGCAAAACCATAACATCCAAGGAGCACAATTCCTTAGAAATGGAAAAAAAATAAAAAAAATTCTACTTATGGATATCGAACCCATAACATCCAAGAAGCACAATTCCTTAGAAATGGAAAAAAAATTCTACTTATGGATATCGAACCCATAACATCCAAGGACCACAATTCCTTAGTAGATGATAAAAAGTTTTAAAAAATTTAGAAAAAAGAGATAAAAAAAGTTTAAAAAAATGTAAAAAAAAATGTAGGCTAGTTATGGGTATCGAACCCATAACATCCAAGGAGCACAATTCCTTAGACAATAAATAAACATAAAAAAATTTTTTCAAAAAATTATAAATTCTGTTAGGCTACTTATGGGTATTGAACCCATATCATACAAGGACCACATTTCCGTAGACAATTAATGGAAATTCAAAGAAAGTTTTAAAAGAATTTTAAAAAATGTTGTTGTTATGGGTATCGAACCCATAGCATTAAAGAAGCACGATTCCTTAGACAATTAATGGAGATTAAAAAAAGTTAAAAATATTAAAAAAAGAATAGTATGCTATTTATGGGTATTGAACCCATATTATACTATTATACTAGCAGTACAACTCCATAGACAAGTACACTATCAACTTGCCAATTTGTATTAACAAATATTTGTGACTAATGTTTGTGTGCTATAGGATATCACCACTCCTTTGTTGCTCCGTGTTTTGCTTATTATTATTATTATTATTATTATTATTAATATTAATATTAATCCAACCATCTTATATGTAGCCACTTTGTGGCCTTTCACTTCGTTTCAGGACTCGTGGCCTGTGAATATAATTCGAGCAGAGTATCAAATTCATTTTTTGGGTTCAGATACATTGATAGTAACAGAAGATTCATCTTAGTATTTACTCCTATTTCTAAGAGATTTTTGATTCTTATCAAAATTACATTTTCATCCTGGAACAATAATTCTGTTTTTAGTGGCAATTTAATTGCCAATAACCACCCCCCCCATTGGTCTTCCCATGTTTGTTATTTTTTTTTGCATTACTTTGAAAAATTGTATAATTGTGATTATTTGGTATTTGGATATCTTTTTGAAAGCATGTTTCAGAGAAGGTTATATGATGTCTTAAGATGTCTGTTTTTATAGTGCCATTATTTCTCATCCAACCTTCACAGTTCCACCATTGGATATTAACACCATTTTCGTTAGTTGCATTTCATTTCTTTTTTGTATAGCCAAAAATATCCAATTTCTTTTTTGTTAGAGTTGCAACTGGACTTGGTTGTATAGGTGGTTTCTTAACTTGAAATTGAGAATTTGATCTTAGGGATCTCTTTTTTGTTGGCTCTTCCTGTTGCACTTGATTTTTATTTTTGACTTGATCGTTGCTTGTATTGCTTTAGTAATTACTTCAATTACTTCACTAGTTTCTATTTCGGTGACAGGTAGGTGAGACCGGGGCTGGTTGTGTAACATGGGTTGGTTGTAACACTTGCTATTACTCCTTCCTGGGCCAAGTAAAAATCTTGAAAATTAATGGGATTATGATCAGTATATACCACCATCTGCCAACATTTTTTCAGGCAGTTCTGACCAAAACAGCATGTGCAATTAAATAAAAACCGTTTTTGCATGAGATCAGTAAAAAACAAAAATTGTTTAAAAGTTGTTTTAATTGTATTTCAATTGTTAGTGATTGCTTCTGTGCAGTTACCACATTATAACATGCATTATAATGATGCAATCTAGCCTATTGCATTGGTTGTTGGCCACACCTAACTATTGTGGTAAATTCAAATTAACATGGCACAACAGGGGGCAGGTTGTAACAAAATCAGTGGGGTAGGTTGTAACTGTGTAACGGTATTGACTGATTTTTAATTGCATGCAATAATAATCAACAATTAATTATTATTAGGTCTATTATTAGACTATTAATACTAGTATTATAATTATAATTATTATCATTATATTAGTAGTATTACTGTCAGGATTACGAAGAATGCACATATGGAAATGCTTTATACATATCTGTCACAATTGCAATGCTAATGACTCAGCTGATGAGTAAGGAACATTATTAGTAGTTCCTATCACTTCAGAAAACACAACTATAGTCTGAATTAAGCTATTTGTAAAGTTATTGCCATGTTACAACCAACCCTACAATGTGTTACAACCTATCCCATCAAAGGGGTTGGTTGTAACAGTTACTGCCTTCAAGAAAAAAAATTATTAAAGCAATACTAGTATTCAAAGCAAGTTTATATTAGTATTGGAAAAGAGGATAAGGGTTACTGTAATCAGTGGTGTATTTGTTTTTCTTAATTTCATATTTGCACAATTGTTAAAAAAAAATAAAATGTAAATTTTGTTACAACCAGCCCCGGTCTCCCCTACTACTGGACAGTCATTTTTATAGAATTTTCAGCTAGTTTGTTTGGTTCTTGAAGATGTTGACCTTCCATTTCCTTTAGTTCTTCTAAAGTATAATATTCACCTTCAATCACTAATTTATTATAATCCACACTAGCTCTTTTCCCTTGCTCTCTAGCTTTATGCATGAAGAATAGGAGTTGATTTCTTATCTTCCGTGTTTCTGGTGAAAAGTCCTGAGTAATGTAGAAATTCGTTCCTTTTAGTTGTTTAGCCTTGTTGAAAATCATTTTATAAACAATGTTATCCATTATATTCACAATTATCGGGTATAAATTTTTTCTTTTGTTGTAATTAAGCCTATGAACTCTTCCACTTAGTTCAAGGTCAATTTCCAAACTCGACTAAATGAAATTTTTTAACACTTGTCTGGTATTTTCGTCTTTTTCTTTAGGAATGCCTTAAAAATAATATTATTTCTCCTGGAGCGATCCTCCATAGAAATAAAGTTTACTGCGATCTTCATTTATTCTAATTACTAGTTCCTGGTTTATATTTTCAAGGTTTAAACAGTTTTTAGATTTTCAATTTCACTTGCCATTTCTTTAGCATTTTCTTCAATTCTTTGAATAGAATCAGTAAGAAGTTGAATTAGTAGTGGAATTTCCCTCCTAATCATTTCCTCAAATAGGCTTTTTAAAATTTTCTGTATTTAACAATTCAGGGTCCTTTTCAGCATTTTTCTTCTTCGTAGTTGAACTCATTGTTGGTTGAGGCCCTGGATTTATTTCTATTCCTCCGATAATCAACAGGACACAAATCAAAATCACTTTTAAACGCTGTTTTTTAAATTCGTTTTTCTACTGGTCCTTGACATTGTTTTCATTTTTGAAATCCCGTGACCTCCCATAAATAGGCCAATTAGTCGTCTCCATTGACTTATCTCCATGTTAGAATTTTGCACTAACACAGTTCAATCCAGTAAAATCACTCGCAATCCTTGTTTACTGTTTGATTTTATAATAAATATTTTGTAGCACTATTAGTCTTTGCTATTTCTTTTAAGTTATTTAAGTTCTTGTTGATAAAATTTCAATTCCAGTTACTTTAGAAGTCATCTGAAGAGCAAATGCAAAACATGTCCTTCCTTCATCAAATCAGCAGTGTGACCCAAAAAATTCAATTATTGGCATATTAAGTTGTTTTTTAATTTTTGTAAGTTTGTTTATTATGTTACAAGTTCGTTTCCCATGTTAAATTTCGATGGCTTAATTCTGAAGTGACAAATAAACCAATTTGTCAAAAATGAGATAATTATACCCTTGCATTGTGATCCTGGAAGTGTCACTAATTAACCTAAATTTACAGAAATTAATTTAACAAATAATTGGTAGTTACAGAAGTGAACAGTGGCAAAAAAGCCACAACCTGTATTTTCTAAAAGTTAGAAGTGTTGAACACTATACAATTTGTCAGATTACAATTTAAAAATTTCTTGAGATCTGGATTTTTATTAAAAAGGAAGTAGCAAATTTGACAATTTTTGTCAATTTTTTTCTTTGTTTTATTGTTGCATTCTTTGTTATTCAATATGAAAACTCATACACTTTAAAAAGTAGGTGTCTGAAAAGGGCTTTTAATATAAGGCATTAGACATGCCTTTTTTTCTGACCTCTATTTTAAGTCCAATTCTTGTCGCATTAGAGATGCCTTTTTTTCTGACCCCTATTTTAAGTCCAATTCTTGCAACTTAAAAATTAAGTCCCAAGAATTGGACTTAAAATAGGGGTCAGAAAAAGGCTTATATTAAGCCCTTTTCAGACACTTACTTTTTAGAATGTACCTGTGTAGATTTTGGAGTTTGGTATGTTTTTCCCAATTGATCCTTGTACTTTTTTTTTAAACAAATGCTTCTTTTGATCCTGAAAGATATCTAACTTGCATCTTGTCTGGATCCAAGAGGATGTATTAGCCTTCATCCATCCCTTGATTGAAGGCTCTGTGTTTCTACAGCCAGTGTTGTTATTATCTGGCTTTTTTCCATAATGCTTGTTACAACTGGTAGGAGAGACACACATTGGGGTTTTAACAGCCCATGTTGTTCATTAACAACTCCAACATTGATGTATAAAAAAGACTATTATAAGTTTGGATTAATAAATAAGTACACTAGCATACTTTATTAATGGTATAAAAATGAAAATATTTCCACACACAAGTCCTATTTATTTGGAGAAGTATTTGATCCTTTACAATATCAATAAGGAAATCTATATATAGTAAATGGACTGAGGCTGTTATTTGATGTTGAGATCTCAAGAATGGCTCATGGGAAATGGATACAGATTTTTTTTAGGAATTAAGAATGAGGTGTAGGGTGGAAGAAACTTTTTTCGGACCGAGAAAAGTTTTTCGTTTTTGGAGTATAAAAACTTGGAAATTCCCATGGCAAATTTCATAGCCCCTTCAAGTGAGCTTTCTGCACGGCTTGCTGGCATTGTTCCTAGATGTCGTCACTTCGCCACTCCAGCATATTATGCTTACTTAAGCTCAAAGTCACTTTTTAACCACAATTTTTTAAATTCACATGCAAATTGCAAAATTTAACAATGGCACGTGAAAAAGATCTATAATCATATTTGCAAATATAAAAAATCAAATCAATAATTCTACTGGGTGTCACCCTAAATTTAAATTAGGGTAAGGAAAGAAAAAATTAATTAAGTTTAGGTATAAGGGGTCAGGGGATAGAGGGGGGGGGGGAGAATTTTCACTCTTGGTGATTTTACAACATTTTTGAGTTTTTGATCAAAAAATGAGCCTGCGTCACTATTTTCATTGCATTCAATGTACATTTTTTTATTTTTTCAAACTTAATTAATTTCTCAGCTATTCATTTCAAATTTGCTCTATATGGCTTATTTGTTTAACTTAGCTGGGATAAATGCAAACATCCTTTTTTTCAAATCATATAACATTACTACATATTGTTTCCACATTTACTTGCCTTTTCTCTGTATTTTAGGCTATTTCTTAATTTAATTTCCATGCAATTTAACATGTCGGTTAGACTCATTTTATCCCTACAAGATTATTATTCACTTTCTTTGCCTATTTCATTTTTTTACAAATGGGCCTATGTATATATCATCATCATGTCACATTTATAATTTACACCTTTCTTTTAAAACATTCTTTTCTGCCTTTGTATTTCCATCTTCATGTCATCTGTTTACACATATTCAATTTTGTGGTTCATAAATCTTTTGGCTTTCTTATTAATTTCTTTTTGAATACTACATCACACTTACTTTTTTTTACAATAATGGTTAATAAATTATTTACATCTTGCAAATCATTCTTTAAAGCACTAAGTTCACTATCATATGATGGAAGCCGTTTGGCGGCTTTCGAATCACTAGTTGTATAATAAAACCAGTACTTACAGTGACTTTATTGTCAATTTTTGCTTTTTTTAAAGCTAAAAAATTCCCTCTTTACTTTGTTTTGTAGTCATAACACACTTTAAATGTCTAAATATCTTTTCTAATTGAACTTTGTCTTTGTTGGGTTTGTCCAGTTATTTAGTATTGTTTGTTTTTTGCTCAAAAAACTCAGTTTTTGTCATTGGCTTGCTAACAGCTGATAAACCTGACCTGCAATGACTGCAATTCAATTCAATTTAATTTAACTCAGCACCCTACAATCAGCATATAATGATGCCATTTGGTAGGGGGGTTATCCCACATTCAGGAGGATACTCTAACTTTATAAAGTGGTGATTCAAACATCATTGAATTGAATTTCTAACAATTTTTGACTATCCTTAGGAAAATTATTCCATTGTCTTATAGAATGTAAGAAAAATAACCAATAATAAGCATCTGTTTTAGCACGAATTTCCTTTAGAGGATTAGAGTGAACATGCCTACTTCTAGCATTAGTATTAGGCTTAAAGATATAAAAAACCAAATTTAAATTACAAGGCAAAGTAAACCTTTTAAACAAGCCCATGCTTAAACTGCAAAATTTACTTAAGCTAAGAACAATAAAAATTCCACAATTTGGGCATTTCATTTTTGTTTTAAAATAAAAGCTTGCCAAATTGGGGTGACCACGAGTATTACAGTAAAACTGGTGGGAAACAGAGTTCCTGTAAGTATGTTGACATGTGATTAACACACCATTCTTTCCACCAGGGGAGGAAGGGTTAATGTACTT
Source organism: Proteroiulus fuscus (assembly GCA_034700285.1). Classification (NCBI taxonomy): domain Eukaryota; kingdom Metazoa; phylum Arthropoda; class Diplopoda; order Julida; family Blaniulidae; genus Proteroiulus; species Proteroiulus fuscus. The sequence goes on from JAQIXP010000922.1 coordinate 7,371, forward strand.
CCAGTTTCTAGCAAATTGTGTAAGTGGTTTTGAAAATGTTAATGTGGTTTTGCAAATGTTAAAAGTGGTTTTGCAAATGTTAAAGTGGTTTTGCAAATGTCAATGATGTTTTGCAAATGTTAATGTGGTTTCTAGTTTGTTCTTTTGTTTGTCCCTATGAGCCACCATACACTGCTGATTATGACAGCAATTACATGTACATTAGAACAAAAGAAATTCTCAAGCATTAGTTCCCCCAGCATTCCTGGCCAAGGAATTTAGGTGAACGTCACAGCTTTCAAGTATTTATGCAAAAATAAGATCTTACAGCATTAGTAGAATACCCTGCCTATATAGCGCATTGCCGCAGGGTATATTTATTTTTGGCTGCTTTTAACTGCTTAACCCTCCCCCTTCCCCCACTCTCCCTTCCCTCCATAAATAGCCCCAAATTAAAGGATTAGAGGCAACTTTTTGAGTAATGCCCCAGGATAGGAAAAGTGCAGCAGAAAGTTGTATTGCCCCAGGCACCAAAAAGCAGTTTCCTTTTGCATATATAAAATTTCGAATTACACTTGATTGTAGCATAATAAATGGAAAATGACGTCAGTGGTACAGGTAGTAATGTAAAATACAACAGAAAGTATCATAAAACAACGGAAAAAAAAATATATATTTAGAAAAACACATGGCAGCAATAAAAATCACTTGATATACTGGAAAAAATATCTATTTTAAATAAAACATAAAGGATATTAGATAGAAAAACCTTTATTGTTCATTTAAGTCACACAAAGCTTTGAAATAAACATTTTCAAGCCCATTATCAGTATCATTTTTTAGCTTATACAAAACTTTGAAATAAACATTTTCAAGCCAGTTTTCACTGTGCCAGAGACTGCGCAAAATGGATGTACATAAAAATATATCAGTACACAGAGGTATACATTTTTCCAAAATAAGTAATGGATTTATGGTATTTGTTTTCCATGCATTTAAAGCTCAACATTTCTGACTAACAATATTTTGAAAACAAAGCATATTGGAAGCCATGTAATTGTAACAATGTAGACATGGCTTAATTTGGGACATAGCAAGGTCAAAAGCTAACTTGTCAAGATCCAAGTCCCATGTTGGATCATCTTTAATTGATTTTAATGGTGTAAAGGGTTCAGTAAAGTCGGTGCGAGAAAAGTAGCTTATACAATAGTGCTGAAATTGTATTCCCTTAGGAAACTCAGTAGGATAGTCATCTTCTGCTCTAAAATAGTCAAAATTACGGTGAGATAAGCGCAAGGTTGAGCCCCAGACTTTACAATTCCACTTGGCACGTAAGGCTTGAATGCACCAATCTAGATTATTGGCATAACGTGCACATTCAAAAAGAACTTCTAATGAACAAGCAAAATAGCGGAGTTCCCTAAAGTGATCTTTAAGCATGCCTCTTTCAAAAGTAATTTTGCAAGTTATTAGGAAGAGATCTTTTAGAGTCAAGTCCTTTTTAGGTGCATACCCTGGTGGGTATTGGGGATAGTCATATTTACTTTCACTTTCTGATGATGATACTATTTCTTTTTCTTCTTCATCACTATGTGAGATTCCTAGCGTTTTCTCGCCTGTTTTGGCACCAGTTTCCTCATTTGTAAATTGTTTTGAGTGTGTTTTTGAAGAGTCATTGTTATGATGAAATTATGCAAATGTGGTCAGGTGATGAGGAGAAATTCTTTTCTCCTGACATGGTGGTGCCATCTTGGTTTTGTGGTAGAGATTGAATTTGGAGTAGTCAGGGGGTAGTCAGCAGTGAGAGAGAGAAGAGCAGTCAGTAGTTGGAGTTAGAGAAAGAGTCAGACTGGAGGGTGGGTGCCCAGTGCTGATTAGTGAGTTTGCAGTATGAGTGAGTTTTAGTTTAAGTTGTTATTAATTGATAGTTTATTGTGTTGAATGGATTTGAGATGGATGGATGAAGTGAAATAAACAGTGTGTTTATCAGGAAGAGAATTGATTCTTCGATTATGGGTGATTTTTGGGAAAGAATAGGCCCAAAACAGCGACCTGCATGGAAAGTCCCTACCAAATCTGAGCTATCTTCTACATGGTGGAGGTGCGGGGTAGAACCTGCATGGATCAACGTTTGGGCGCTTGGATTTGGACCCCTCGAGTGTGTGGCGTGAGTAGCTGGAACTGAAATTTGGAGAATTTGAGATGGGTTTTGGGCGGGCGCCATGTTGGATTGGTGCGCCCCTGAATGTTGGCGGCGAGGGCTTCCCTGCGTGGCAGCGGTGCACGGCAGTACGGACGAGCGTTTGGTTTTTGTGTTGTTGTGTGAAAAAGGCATTTTCAATGAAATGCTGTGGTTTTTGTGAGTGTGTGAGGTGGAAAGGTGGGACGAGTTGCCTGTGCGGCAAGTGGGTTGAAGAGTTGTGGTTTAGCCATCTGGGCATGAGGAAAGTACCAGCCAGACGAGAACAGTAAATGGGGTAGGCCTACCGAGCTGTGGTACTGCGCGAGAGATTGGTCGTCCGGTCTGGCTGTAGCAACTTGGCCAGCAGACTGGAGTGGGATCCGGTTGAGTGCAGTGGTAGGCGTGGGGTACCAAGTGGATGGATACTGTTCAGGGGAGAAGAAAGGATCGAAAGCCCAGGATGGACCCGGCTCCTTTCCGACATGAGTGACTGGATTGAATGCAGTGGATGAGTGAATTAGTGGATGACGTGGAGTGTAAATGGAGTAATGATGCTGAGTGAATGGACGAGAAATCTGTGCATGGGACGTGGATGAGTGAATGGATGAAGAATCTGCGCTTAGGATGTGGTTGAAAGGACTGATGTGGTGCAGTGCTGTGCAGCCGAAAAGGGTTGTTGTTGAGTGTTTTTGTTGCCAACTTGGAGGACCAAGTTTTGTTTCAGTGGGGGGATGTGAGATTCCTAGCGTTTTCTCGCCTGTTTTGGCACCAGTTTCCTCATTTGTAAATTGTTTTGAGTGGGTTTTTGAAGAGTCATTGTTATGATGAAATTATGCAAATGTGGTCAGGTGATGAGGAGAAATTCTTTTCTCCTGACGTGGTGGTGCCATCTTGGTTTTGTGGTAGAGATTGAATTTGGAGTAGTCAGGGGGGTAGTCAGCAGTAAGAGTGAATTCTAGGTAGTTGGAGTGGAGAAAGGAATCAGACTGGAGGTTGGGTGCCCAGTGCTGATAGATTAGTGAGTTTGCAGTATGAATGTAGTTTTTTAATCAGTTGTTAGTTATTGAGAGTTTATTTGTATATGAGTGGAATGAATGTGAAATAAACAAGTGTTTATTATGGAAAAGAGAATTGGTGCTTTGAATTCCTGGACGATTTTTTGGGAAAGAAAAGGCCCAAAACAGCGTTTTGCAGGGAAAATTTCCTCACTACTTCTGAGCGATCTTCTACATGGTGGAGGTGCGGGGTAAAACCTGCATGGATCAACGTTTGGGCACTTGGTTTTGGACCCCCTCGAGTGTGTGGCGTGAGTAGTGAACTGAAATTTGGTGAATTTGAGAATGGGTTTTGGGCGGGCGCTATGTTGGATTGGTGCGCCCCTGAATGTTGACGACGAGGGCTTCCCTGTGTGGCAGCGGTGCACGGCAGTACGGATGTGTTTGTGGATTTTGTGTTTTTGTGTGGAAAGGCATTTTCAATGAAATGCTGTGGTTTTTGTGAGTGTGAGTGTGAGTTGGAAAGAGGGGTCGAGTTGCCTGTAAGGCTGAGTGGTGGTTAGTCGTCTGGGCTGAGGGAAGTGCCAGCCAGACATGAACAGTGAATGGGGTAGGCCTACCGAGCTTGTGGTACTGAGTTAGAGTATTGGTCAACCAGGCTGGCCGGCGAGTATGGCCAGCAGACTGGAGTGGAATCAGTTGAAGCTGCAGTAGCAGGCATGGGGTACCAAGTGGATGGATACTGTTCAGGGGAGGAAGAAAGGATCAAAAGCCCAAGGTGGACCCGGCTCCTTTCCGATGCTGAGTGAATGGACGAGGAGAGTGAATGGAGTAATTAATGCTGAGTGAATGTTTTGAGGAGAGTGAATGGAGTAATGATGCTGAGTGAATGGACGAGGAATCTGTGCTTGGTACGTGGATGAAAGGATCGATGCAGTGCAGTGCAGTGCAGCCGAAGAGGGTTGCTGTTGTTTTGTTGTTGAATTTATTGCTAACTAGGAGGACCAAGTTTTAGTTCAGTGGGGGGGTGTGAGATTCCTAGCGTTTTCCCGCCTATTTTGATGCCGGTTTAAGTTTTGAATGTGTAATTTTTGCTGTGTCATGATTATTGTGCAATTAGTATGCAAATTTGTGGTCAGGTGATGAGAAGAAATTCTTGTCACATGACGTGGCGGCACCATTTTGGCTTTGTGAAAGTGTGGATTCGAGGCAGTTGGAGTTGAGAAAGGAACAGACTCGAGGTTGGGTGCCCAGTGCTGATAGATTAGTGAGTTTGCAGTATGAATGTAGTTTTTTAATCAGTTGTTAATTAGTTAGAGTTTATTTGTAAATGAGTTGAATGAATGTTAAATAAACAAGAGTGTTTATTATGGAAAAGAGAATTGGTGCTTCGAATTTCTGGACGATTTTAGGGGAAAGAAAAAGGATATAAAAGCCACCTGCAGGGAAAATTCCCTACCAAATCTGAGCTATCTTTTACAAATTAAGTGTGGAGTATTTGCACATCCATTAGTTTTCCCATTGAAAAAAATAAAAAGAATGTAACTAAAAAAAAATGATTGAAAATTGTCAAGTTCGCCACTTCTATTATAATAAAAATTCAGGTCTCAAGAACTTCTTAAAATGTAAACTAACGAATTGTAGCCTACTATTAACCACTTCTTAACTGTTAGGAATGACAGCTTATGGCTTATTTACTACTGTTCACATCTGTAACTTTAACAATTATTGATTAAATTAATTTCTGTAACATTTGGTTAGTTAGGGACACTTCCAAATTCACAATTGTCTAATTATCTTAAACTTTTTAATTAAATAAATTTAAAATAATTTATTTTTGATTTTTTTAATTAAATACAAATTAAAAATAATTAAATTTTTTTTAAATTAAATATATTAAAAGATAATTAGACAATTGTGAATTTGGAAGTGTCCCTAATTAACCAAAACGTTACAGAAATTAATTTAACCAATAATATATTATATATATTATATATATCCAATTAATATAATATAATACAACCAATTATATTGTAGAAGTAGTGCTCAAATAAGCTAAGGGATTTTCCCTAAACTCACGTAGTTGTCCCACCAGATTCAGATATGAAGAAATCAGACTCACTTTCTTGTATAATAATTACTCCTTTTATTATACCTCCTGGCTCCAGTACAACCAATGTACTAAACAATACTAATTCAGTACAAGACTTCTAAAATCACACAACCGCTTAGATTGAGATCAGATCCAAAACTCTCTAAACAATACTCATTTCATTTCACTCCACTCCAAGCACAAAGCAAAGATGGCACCTATATGTCATTCCTGTCATCACTGCAAGAATGTGAATAATCACACCACATTGTTCCTAAGCACGTAATTGGCTATCTTCCACTCACCAGATATGTAAATGACCTCATTTGCATATCTGGCCTCTGGCTGGTTTTGGTGCCAATCTTACACCCCACCACTCAAATCCAACTTGGTCCTCCAAGTTAAGCTCTGGTACTGTTCACTCTCTCCCACCTGTCCTCAGTCCTCAGCAACACGGTTAGCCTCATCTCTCCACTAATGACCATCCTCTGCTGCCTGATGCGCCAGGTCCACCCTGGCCTGTCCATCTGGTCCAAACAGCTCTGATACTGATCACATCTCTCCCATCTGAAGTCCACTGCTGCATTACATGCCGGGTCCACCCTGGCCTGCTAATCTGGTCCAATACTGATGTGGAAAATCTCGAAAGGAGCCGGGTCCACCCTGGGCTTTCAATCCTTTCCCTCCATCCTCTCTGCTCTAGAACTGATGCTGCAAAGGCTCAAAAGGAGCCGGGTCCACCATGGGCTTTTGATCCTTTCTTTCTGCATCCTTGGTCCAAAACAGCTCTGCATCCATCATGACATCTCGGGTCTTCCTTAGTCTTAGATCTTGGTTCCCTCTCACCATCGACGAAGCTCGCAACTCCATCACCAATTAAAGACATCAGAAGGCAGCTCCATGGCTGACTCAGCCACACCCAAAACATCCAGCAACAGCTCTCTAAACTCCAGTCAGTTTTTCTCCAGAAAATGACGTGACCACCATCTCAAAAACACCTCAAGTAAAATGAATTAGTACTTCACAAACAAAACCTCCATTTCTCCACACAAGAGAAAGTAAAAACATGCTTTCTTGTACACCTGACAAAAGCGTGATTTCTTGAACTCCTGACTCCTCTGGTTCGGTTTAGCCTTCTTTATCTCAAAAGCTCTAGCGGGTACCGTAGCTCTGTCCAAAGCAGTTCGTGACACACTTGACCTAACGGGCGTTTCCAGGTCTGTCTTTATTGGATACTTCCACCTGACCCGATAATTGAAACAACTCCACCAGACACCATCACCACCAGATGATTCCACCTAAACATATGACAATAGCAGCTCTCGCGTCTATCGTCACGTCCATCATTCAAACAGAAGGTTTCGCATTTACCATCACAAGCAATGCAACTCTATTTGCTCCTCATGCCGGTAGTACTGCACAAACCCACCGCAGTCCCTTTCTGACTCGCCATGCAACAACAATCCACCACTCATTGTTTGCAATCACACCAGTCAGTTGTCTCCTGTCTTCGACTGAACTCAGTCAAACTGATTCACCTGTCTATAGGAATTAGAGATTCCTAGTCACTCAGATTTTCTTGGTCCTGATGCAGAATTGGCTCCTCATAGCACATACTGCCCAAACAGTCTGTCACATACGGAATGCAGCTAAGGCAACGACAGTCCATTTCATGCTGCAACTCGCCCTCCAGCATTTTCCTGTCATCCTGCTCCAAATTCTCCTCGACATCATCCATGGTTCCATGCAATAAGGAGGTAACTCTGTCAACACGTGGTGGAGAATCTGGGATTCGACTCCACATGCAATCGCCTTCCTTTTTCCAGTTGTCGCTCTCCTTGTCCCTTTGACTGTTGTTCAACCTCTGATAGGCATTGCAGTTTAAGCAGAGACAGTCCGTCTCATGCGGTGACTCGCTCACCAGCACACTACTGTCTTCCTGCTCGATGTTCTCCTCTGCATCCTTATCCTGTTGCTCCACTACTGACGGTTCACTGACAGCATGTGAAGACAACTGTGGGGCTTGACACCAGTAAGGGCTTGGTCTCGACTTTTTTTGCATGTCCTGTTGGCTCTCCACAGTAGAACATCCAATGCTTGCTCCTAGGGACATCTCTGTCTGCATCCTAGGGCAATGTCTTGCGATATGTCCTCTTTGTCTGCACACCAGACATGGCTTCGGTTTGCTTCTCTGAACTCGCTGTGGTTTCTCTCCCACAGACTCCTCCTGAGTAAGTGTAACACTCTCTGCACTCCCAGCATTACAACTTACATCCTTGCCTTGCCTCCTGTTGTGGAATCCTAAAGGCTTAATGGCACTCGATCATTCAAATGCCAGATGTCCTCGTTGCTCACACATCCAGCAATGTAGAGCCTTCCTCCGACTTGTACGCTGACTCCTCTTCGCAGTTGTACCATTTTCGTTCTGCCCTCCTTGCTCGGTTTGACTGTCTGGCTGCGGCTGATTCCTTTGACTCTCTTGATCTTTAGTACCTTTGCTCCATGCACTTGCAGACCTCACACCTTTGTGGGAATTAACTCTCCTGTTGCAGCTCATTACCTGAAGAAAGTTCAGGACAATCTCTCCAGAAATGTCCTGGCTTCAAGCAGTGAAAACATGCTGCACCTGTTGTACTCTTGCAGGCACTGGCGTGATGACCAAAGAGTCCACACTCATAACATCTTGAAGCCTCTTGTTTCCTCCGGTTATTTGTGGCAACTCCTTGTTTACTCCCTCCCTGCCTTTTCTTGGGTCGTGTCCCACGACCATGCCTCACACCTGGCAAAGACAGTTCTTCCTGCGTGACCTGCTCAACCTCTGGTACAGTCGCATGTATAGGATTCCTCGATAGGCCTGCCGCCCTCTCTGGATGCAACTCGGGTGATGCTTGATGCCATATTAGCCCAACCTTCTTCAACTCTTGCAGTTCCTCTTTCTGCAGCTGGATACTCTTCTCCTGCTCATTGAGTTGATATTTCTGCTTCAACAGCTTCTCCAACATCCCCTCAGGCAAATGGTGCAAGTTCTGTACCTCCTCCTGCAGTGCATTCAGCTGTGCCATCCATATCTCCTCTCCCAACTTGCTCTCAAATGGGGTTTGTAAAGGACCGCCCACGCTTAGGTCCACTTCTTGACAAATCGGCTGAACTCCTTTCCTGGGCATAGGAACCAGCCAGAACTCCTCCAAATTCCTCACGTCATCGATCTTAGCACCAACCGGGTGTTGCTTTTTCTCCGACAATGCCCGGCTGTCTTTCAACGAATGTAAACCGTCCCAGATCCACTCATGCAGAGTCTGTAGACCCGCCGCTAGCCCTTCTGCTGGAGTTTCCTCTGCACTCGGCATAGCTAACTCGACTACATCCCGCTGTTCGGATTCCTCCTCAGAAGCTTTCCAACCTCTCGGCTCGACCAGATCACTCACCGTCTTCTCGTCAATGGGTGGTAGACCTGCTGGCGCTAACACCAGTTGTCCGGGCTCCTCCATGCATGTGGTCATTCTCATAGCTGACCGCTGCCTCCCCTCATCCTTCTCAGATGACTTCTTACTCTGCGGAACTTTCTCCAGACTTACCAGTATTTGTTGCCAACAGCCATGACCAGCCATTCGCCATTTGACTTGCCTTTTGGTCTTGGTGGGTACTGATTTGGTTTGATCCTCCACCGGTAACGTCTGCAGTTGGATACTCTTATCATCCATTGTTGCGACTCTTCCTCCAGGCTCCTGCCATAGCCAGACATCTGACATGTCCGTCTTGGCAAACCTCAACAAGACAGCACTCTCCGGCCTCTCGTGGGCTCTTCCAACCAGTCCATGGCAACTTCTGTCCTTCTCCTCCAACTGATGATCTTGCCTGACTTGTACTCCTCTCGCTGGGCAGTTGATCATCCAAAAATCTCTCCTCTGTCCAACTCAGCAAAGGACTCCGTTTGGCACCCCTCCTAGGAAGACTAATCGAGATCCGAAACACCAGAATCACCTGACCCGCTATCTTTCCTCCAGACCGGCCACTCAAGTACTTGCAGATCTGCAGCCTCTTCATCCCACCGCATGCCAGGCGGCACTAACAACAAGTGTGGTTCCTCCATCCCTGCAGTTTCCATCTTCAAAGGTGTATAACTCACACACCAAGATGGTGCCTGTTCCGTAAAACAATTTAAAATTCCAAATTTCAAATATTACTCACACCTCTCCTTTCTCCTGGGGTCTTAAAAACGTTGAAATCCAGCTGGTGCTAGCTAATCAACTTCCAAGATGGTGGTGTCCTCTTTCCACCAGACAATTTCACTTAGAAAACACGAAATTCCAAGCAAAAATTTGAATTTTGCCACCCGCTTCACTGTAAAGCACCACAGTAATGCAGGTAAGCACTCGTTTGCTGCATTCAGGGGCGCAACAGCACTCCAAAATGGCCGCCTGTATCCACGCCAAGAAATCCCACCAGAAAATCACCAAAAATCGAAATTTTTTGCTCGTGCTTCACTGCAGTGCTCCTCCGTATGCAGGGAAGCACTCGTTCAGCAAATTCAGGGGCACAACGTTCAAAATGGCAACCCTGAAACACTTTAAAAATCTTCCGAATTTAAAACACCTAAATTCAGTGCAAAATACTCACATCAAAAGTAGTGGCCAAAATGTTGTAGTATTGGGTATTACCCCACACCTCCACCATGTAGAAGTAGTGCTCAGATAAGCTAAGGGATTTTCCCCAAACTCATGTAGTTGTCCCACCAGATTCAGATATGAAGAAATCAGACTCACTTTCTTGTATAATAATTACTCCTTTTATTATACCTCCTGGCTCCAGTACAACCAATGTACTAAACAATACTAATTCAGTAGTAATTAACATTCAATTGGGACTCCAGTCCCATACAACCTCTAAAATTGAATTCAGGCATAAGACTTCTAAAATCACACAACCGCTCAGGTTGAGATCAGATCCAAGACTCTCTAAACAATACTCATTTCATTTCACTCCACTCCAAGCACAAAGCAAAGATGGCGCCTATCCGTCATTCCTGTCATCACTGCAAGAATGTGAATAATCACACCACATCGTTCCTAAGCACGTAATTGGCTATCTTCCACTCACCAGATATGTAAATGACCTCGTTTGCATATCTGGCCTCAGGCTGGTTTTGGCGCCAATCTTACAATATATATAATTATATTATAATTATAACCAATTATATATATATATATGTAATTATAAACAATTATAAATTATTATTAAATTTAAAAAAATAATCTTTTAAAAACTCAGAATTTGCCGACAAAATCAATATTTTTTACAGAAATATTGGGGGGGGGGGATCCGCACCCCCATACCCCCACTCCTTGGTTTTGTTTCAGTCAGGGCTCTTGTCATAAATTTTTGCCCATCCCTCTGGCTAAGAGTCTTAGCTCCACCATTGGTCTTGTACACCTAATGATGTAAATTTAATTTTTATTTTATTTTATTTATTTATTTTATTACAAACATTATTCAGTCATTGTAATAATAATAATTATCTAACATAAATTACCTTCCCTTATCTGAAATAGGTAAAAATATTTGATTTCATTGAAGTATGTATGTTAGCTTACATGTCAGATGATACACTTTATTTGATGTAGTAGCAGTGCAGTGGACACGAGCGCCACCTGCTGTTAGCAACAGGCCGTTCTGACAATATTGCCATACCCATTCTATTAGAGTGACTACACTCCCCATTCTAGACACTATTTAAACTGACGACTCAACTAGGGGCCAGTAACAACAGTTCTATGTATATTCAAAATTTAAATTCAGTCCTCTCAATCGTTAACTTTGGAATTTCTTAGCCAACAAATGGTCCGTCCAGCCGGATCGTCCAGTCCGGGATTATCGGCAATTTTGGAACGTTCGGCCAACTTTACCAGTTCATAACTTTTAAACTAACGGTCGGAATTACGTGAAATTTTCGTCTAATTGAACTTCTATATATGGAGAATACGTCCATTAAGTTTGAGTTCTCCAAGTGGAATATTTCTATAGGAAAAGTGAGCCGTAACTTTGACATTTTAACCGGGAATTTGGAAATTTAGAACGCGAGTTTGAATTTCATCAGTGGAATTTGGACATCAGTGAATTCGGACTTTAGTAATAATCATCGAATTATGTGGATTACTCTTGTAATACTTTACTAGTTAAAGTAATCGTGAGTTTTACAATTAATTTAAAATTTAAAAGTTAATGACTTTTTGAATGGAAAAGTTAGTAGCGCCACCTACAATTCGATATCGCGAGCACCGTAAATGTCAAAATTTATTTTAAAAGTATTTAAGGATTGCAAGTTTAATTTAAATTTGTAAAAGCGAATTATTTCTGATGTCGACGATCTCATCACAACAAATGATGTCAGATGGTGCCGCCTGCAAGTCTGTAGAAACTTCACCAAGAATGACCAGGACTACAGAACAGAGGCAAAACATTGAGGAAATAATTATGGCGACCAAGACAAAAGTGAATCTTAACGAGGTGGTCGATCCAAGCGATCGACCAGGTCAAATATCAGGAGTGACAATGGGATGGCAATTGAGGATTCCTGTGATGTCAACATTGTCGGGACAACAGAAAAAAATAAATAAATGTCATCAAAGCGATTCATCATCCTTACAAAAAAGAATCCGGGCTACCGAGATTAAACATCTTCAGGATCAACTTCGACTCAAAATTGCAAGCAGGGAAGCAAGCAACATTGCATATCAGAGACTGCTTGCAAATGAAAAGGAAGATTACAAAGATCGGAGTGAACTTTTAAGGTTGGACTTTCAAGCTACTGTTTCAGAATTGGAGTGAGGTGCAGAATCTTCTAAAGGATCTCATCGGACATCTAAGAAGGATGTTACGGGTGGGACGTCGGTGACGGCATTAAATCAGGTTGCCACATGGGTGACTCAAATCCATTAAGAACCTGAGACAGGGAAAATTCCAAAGACCACCTCAGATTTTGAAAGATTTATTCCTGGTCCTGATTCGAAAGGTACAGTCATCGCTCGGATTCAAGATGAAGACTCGCATCCAGTGATGGACTATGGACACATGCGAGCACTTAGGCCTGATGTGGCGGAATTTGTTTGCCCATCAAAATATCAAGATGTTCAGGAAATTCCGGTTCATGTTCAGAGAGAACAAATGCGAGTATGGATGTCTTCGGATAGGTCTGAGACACTCTGGAACCGGAAAGTATCCAGGAATGCAAGATACATGTCTTCAGGATGGATTTCAAGAATACCCACGGATCCAATTGCATCCAGAAATGCACAATAATTGTCGGGAATTGCCACAAGCGAACTGTATCAGGATGGATACCCATACTTCGATGAATGTCCATCCAAGATCATACAAGCACTCGCTGGGTGGATTAGGAAATCAAGGACCATGTCACCTGAGCGGGAACACTGATGAATTTTTGTCACCATCGATATCATCAAGATTTCAAGTACCAAATATGTGCGGTCCTCGTATCACGTCACCCACTATTGTGACAAATCAACAACGAGAATGGCTCAAGACAATTGGAAGTGATTTACCAAAGTTTGGTTGTGATCCCGAGGAGTGGCCCTAATACTTGAACCGTTACCACTCATCTATGGACAAATGTGGGTTTGATGCCCAGGAGAACATGAGTCACCTCAGGAGTACACTTAATAAAAAAGCAAAGGAAGCTGTGAGGGATATCTTGCTTGTGACTGATAAATCCTAGGATATTATTGATGCGCTGCAGAGGAAGTTTGGTCGTGCAGATCAAATAATTAAATTGCTTCTTGCAAAGGTTAGGAAGCAAGACATCCCAAAGGATGGCAATAACACCAGTCTGTGTGAATTTGCGGATAATGTCTGCCATTATGTTGCAGTAGTGGATAGTCTACAGAAGCCATTATATTTGCACAATTCCATCGTATTGGATGAGTTGGTCCAAAAGCTTACCGAGAGTGATCGCCGCAGATGGGCACAACATGTTGCGAATAAAGATTTGGACAATCTTACGCTCAAAGATTTTGCAACATGGATTCATCAAGAGGCCATCTATATCAAAAGGATTCGTGTCCCTGTGCCAAAGAAAAAGGCTTTATCAAATGAAAGGACTTCGAAAGGATTTGTATTAGCTACTTCAGAGAAGTAGCAGTGTGTTCGTTCGCAGTGTGACAAAGTTGGACACGACATCAAGAAATGTACCACCTTCCTGAAGTTGGATCCTACACAACGATGATATACTGTGAAGGAAAAGAAACTGTTTTCGATGCCTGAAGAGTGGTCACAGTATCAAAAAGTGTCTCCAAGACAAAGTGTGAAGTGGAGGGATGTGGCAAATGGCACAATACATTGCTGCACAACCCAGAAAAAGCAGAGGTGCCACCAATTACATCGACACCACAGAGCTGACTAACATTAGGCTCTGTCGGGTACACAACTATTCAAGACATCAAGGTTCTCACTAAAGTTGTACCCATCATTCTAAAAAAACCTTCAGGAGTTGTGAGGACATTTGCCATGCTGGATGTAACTCTAAGCTGACTATTATGGAAAAAGAAAGGTACATGTATACCTATGGGGCCCCACTTTAAAAGTGTTGAAAATCGTATTTTTATTGAATATTATGTAATCTTTTGGCAGCGGTATTATTAAGAAACATTTAAGGAAGCATGCTAACATGAAATTAAATTTAAAAAAAGTAAATTTATTAGATATTTACCTTAATTTGTATACCGCCGTTACATAGGCGAATAGATGATGAACAAA
>JAQIXP010000923.1:0-21334 GCA_034700285.1 Proteroiulus fuscus
CCCCCCCCCCCCCAACGGACGTCAGTTTGTTTTTCTTCCCACAGAAAATTAAAACTTTCTGAATTCCATTTGTACCCATGATAACATCTTGATCACCAAAAAAAATTTTTTTTCTCTAACTTCTCTGAATCTCGACTTTGAGTGAGAGATTAAAATGTACTTTTACTTTTGTTCTCTTTCCGTAATGTCAGTAGTATCTACAGTGCCATGGGAGGGGGGATGTCCCAGGGAATTGTTGGGGGCACACCAAACCTGATGAACCCAGGGCATCCAAAGGTCTAAATACGGCCCTGCTGCTCAGCCCTACCCCCCGAAGGTGACTAAATGTCACCTGTACAAGTGCTGAAAAATATGTTATGAATCGAAATTTTGCTGAAAATTTTTCATAAAACCTGCAGAAATTCTGCAATTTACTGCATGCATGCATGCATGCAAGCCGGTGGAACATATCCAAATTGGATTCAAGTGGTCCACTGAAAAATAAGCCCCCTCCAACTGATTTTGCTTTTTTACTTTGCAGTTCACACTTTAGTTGAACAGGACAGATTGTTTCTCTAGATATACGTGACTTTTACCAAATAAAGCTATCATCAAAATGTGAATAGCATAAATGAAAGTATTTTATCTTTATCAACTCTTGGCACTGCGTCATTTGACGCGTCTATCATTTAATGCGGTAATAAGAAGTCATTTTCTCACCAGAAAAAAGGTTATTTGGCACGATTCCTTCCAGTCAGTTTGACCAATCGTACGAAGATGTATAAGAAGTAAGGTCCAATTGGTATCATTCAGTTTAGTGCGTCCAATATCAATAACCCCCCCAAGCCTTTTGGACATGTAATAATTTTCGACCACTTTCCATTTTTTAAGACAAATTCAACTCGGCATTCAGCAAGCTTTTCCACATCTCGGAAGATAAATTTACAAATTCCGAGTGAATAACTCTCCAAGGCAAATTGGCCACTTAATATCAATCTCTCTCCATGGAATGGGTCAAAAATTTCCTTTTTTTAAATACGAGAGCACGCACGGACACATTTTAGACCCAAAACGATGTCCACCATCGTGCACTTTTGATTTATCATCTCATTTTTTTTCATGCAACTTGCATTTATGATATGGCAAATGCATTATTTTTCATGCTGAACTGAGCACTAACGTCCAAATAAGAAACTTTCAAAAAGCTAAAAACTGTAAAAGTATATGGAAATACGAATAGGGGGTCTTTCCATGTTGAAGAATCAGGGGTAAAATAAAAGTAGGGGGTTGAAATATATTGGACGTCACTAGCAGCTAGTCTATAGCAGTGACATCAAATGGGGAAAGAGGATTAAAGTATATGGAGACTAAATCAAAAAGCATATACTGGCCACTTACATTTTCTGATGAAATTCACAAAAATTTGGACATTCAGTTTTCTCCAACATCAAAGAGTCAGTTTCAGGCCTGATCAACATGTGACTGAATCAGTCGAGAATCCTATATAGGCCTACATTCCATCCTGAAATACAAAGTTTAATATATAATTATTTGATGAGGCTATATTTATCCTATATTTATACAAATATGATAAAGTTTAAACCAGTTTTACATTGTGAGATTGGGATTTAACTTAACAAAAATGGTACATGGTAAAATATAGGAAATTTTTAAAGTTGCATCTGTAAACATTTCTGGAAATTCATTTTTCATGACAGTAGCCATTTTATTTATCTATAAATAAATGGCCCTGGGTCCGGCAGTAAAGGTCAGTTCGCCATCTAGCATCAGTTTCGTTTTCCTCGATTGCAGTTGCCTTCCATGGGGGGCTCATTTGGTCCTGTTGTTTTTGGGAGCGTAAGGCGAACTGTAAGTTAATTAGGATTTTAAAACCCAAACCAACAGGCAATAAGTTAGGATCTCAACAGCATACGAATCCTAACCTACAGTTTGCTATTTGCCCCTTAGCCAATGAAAATCCCAATGTACGGCAACTGCAAACAATGAAAATAAAACTGACGCTAGGTGGCAGGCCCAGAGCCAACATTTTTTGGAACGAACTATAATATCATGAAAATTATGCGGAATATAGCATTTTCTTTGCATTAATTATCAAAATTTATGCATTTTAAACTTGCATTTTAAGTATGAAATGCTTAAGTATGGCTGCTACAATAAAATGCTAGAAATAATAATATTTAATTAATAAAATGAAATAAAATATTAAAGATTAAAAATAAGAATTAAAGTCCATGCACTGTTTTAACATTGTAGATTCGGCCTTAAATTATTGTAAGTCCAATAATTTTATTTTAAAATTCCATTCAGGATCATTACACTATTTTTAAAATTTTCTTCCCTCAGTTTTCCATAATTATGCATGGTTATATATATGGAATTTACAAATTTCCAATTATTTCAGAAAAATAAATTCTACTCTCATAACTTTATTAACTTATTACAATTGAAAACAGCAATTATCTAGAAAGCAAACAACTGCTAACAGTTTCCATTGACAGTAAAATGAAAATCCTGGTCCCCACATTTTTCCCAAAGATATTTTTCACAATTTTTTTGGCTTAACTTATTGGCTCTTGTAGCAAATGGTGTGCACCCAGTGGGGGGTTATTTGCCCTTAGCAAAAGCTATATATGTATACAGTACACTCCTATAGTGTAAATGATTGTCAGTTGGGTAGAAGAGGAATAAAAGCCAGTGTCCATGGATGGATGCCATGGATACCCCCTGCAGGATTTCTCTTTCAGCAATTGAGTATCAATGGCAGACTAACAGATTATAGTAATACTCGAGCGTTCATCTGATTAACCCCTTCCTTATTTCCATCCCCACAATGCATTCTGATGAAGAGAAAGACACAGCGAGGGACATCAAAAGTGAATTTGGACGAATTTTAAATGAAAAGTGCAAACTTAAATGGAGTTCATGGAAGATAGGCCTACACTTCTGTTCCTCACAGTGGTAATGATAATACCAGGATTTTAGAAACTAATCCTTGTTAACGCCCAGTCCATGTCTTGGACATCATAGGGGGCCAACCTTGGCCATTAGAAGAAATAATTTGAAGACAGATGAAATCAAGGTCCTGAAATCTGAACTCAAGGCCCATAAAGAGGTCATCTTCCCCCTTCTCCTTTCATCAGTTCCTTTAAATTCGTAAGACTGACAACAATTTCTTACATTTTTTAACACTGAATTCCCCATGTTATTCATTACGAAGCTAAGATTAATTTCTAGTGGCCAAAATAGTAGAGGGCATAGCAGAAAGTTTTGATTCAAACACTGTCAGTTTCAATGACTTTTCCTCTCTTTTCCTCTGATTTTCCAGAAAGAATGATTCCTGATGAGATGACTTCCCTTTAAATAGTTCAAAATTTATAAATCTGAGATTTGCTCAGATTAAAATAAAACTTCATAGTGTTTTACGAAACTTAATTTCAACAAAACAATATTGAATTCACTACAATTGCACTGCATTCCTGAAAATATTCCGACCGAATTTTTGTAATGCAATTTTGCCACGATTTGTTTCCTAAAACTTCTGAAATCCTAGTCAGACTGCAGCTTAATTGCAGAAAAAAAAATTGCAATTTGGAGCAAAGTTAAAGGTAGTCTTACATGTTTAAATGAAAAAAAAAGAAGAGATAATCGTCATTTTTAGCGTCAAAAGCGCCACCAACAAATAGTGCCAGTATTAAAATTAACGTTGTAAAAATTAGAATTTTTTTGAAATATTCAGTTTTAAGCTTTTCTGAATTATTTTTTTCCTTTTTCCCTTATTATTGCATAGAAGGAAAGTGAAGCCAAAATTGAAAGACTGCAATGCTGACATTTTCTCCCATTACCAACAGATGTCGCTAAAACTTCTGAGATTGCGCTATTCAGGCAATATGGCGTGGCCAATGTTTTACATAAAATTTGTTAAGTTCTTATTAATCAATTAATGGTAATTACGTTTACTCTAATGCCTAGCATTTAAAAAAACCGTTGGTGCCACATGGTAAAGCTCGTTCCCACAGTAATAATAGTTAATGTGATTGTCAGTAGGCCTATACAGAATGCACGTCACTATGATATTTTGCTGAGATTACAGGCTTAATTCATTAATCACGATTACCACCACGTGAGCACTACATTTCAGCTTCCGTACTGCGTATTCATCCATCTTTTTCCTCTTCCCATCAAACCAATTTTCATAAAAATTGAATGTGTGTCCAATTTTATTTTACTTTCGACGATTTAGCAGAACCGATTTATCAGTATTAACAAATTGTCCCGGGCCAACTACTGCCAATTGCAGGCATAACACCAGTAGTGGTCTTCGAATAATAAACTACACAAAAGTAGCAGTTAATCGAACGGTGGGTAAACAAAAAAAACACAATGGCCATCATGGACAATAAATTAATGATTGATGTCTTAGCAGAAAATGCTGCAGACGACTGCTCTTTTCATGCAAATATGGCAAATATGGAACGTCCGGCCACTCGCATCCGTTTATCTTTTTCGGAAATTTCGAGGGGTTTCGCGTTGGGAACGAGCACGTGCACCTCGGATCCAAATGAACTTTAGGGGGTCCCCCCAGGTCCCCTCCACAATGGCGCTAGGGTCGTGCACGTGCAAGATGCCGCACTCCGGGCTAAACGGTTGAATACTTTTTACCACCCTAAACGTTCTCATCCCGTGAAAAACTATGTGCATTTTCAACGGGATTCCCCCATGCAGCTCTAATCCATGTGATGGCCATTTGCAGAAGCCCCATAATATATTCAAGCTTTTATCGTATCAATTCTGCATGTTTGACCCTGACTTTTTCTTTCACATTCGCACCATCTCTTGTTGACAACCATGCCAAATTTGCCCTCCACTTATTGCAGTTTGGGTGCAAACGAAATAATATTAAGCCAATGAAACGAGAAAAACTCAACTGAGTAATCTCTTCTGGAAATTGACATGCATGGCGGAAGATGTGATGGCCCAACTGGAAAAAAAATCGCAAAAATCAGGAGGCCTGCAGACGAAAAAAAAGAGTGGCTGAAAATGGAAAAACTCTATTGATGTTGACAATCAAAGGCTAATGCATTCACGGTTATTAATATTAGCATATCAATGAGGCATACACGGGTGATACAAAAACTCCAATTTGTAGCGGCATTGGAATGCAGCTGCAATGCGTTTACAATGGCCAAATATGTTATTATTTTGCTACTATATAAACAAGCGATGTGGCCTTCTTCAATTTTCATAAAAGGAAAGAATTTTAAAATGTAGGCATGCATAACGCTGGTATATTGGCCGAAATTTTCAATTTCATCCTCTTTATTTTTAATTTTCTTTTTACACTTGTCATACAGGTCCTACATTATGCATTTGCAAAATGGGGGCACAAAATGTTTGCAAACTTGATATTTTTCGGTGGAGAAGGTTTGGATCCACCAACCAAGCATTTGCCCCATACGTTTGCAAACATGCACTTGCACTAAATTGCAAACGTTTGGTCAAATCGTTTATTTTTTTATGGTAACCCACCTTTACTTTTGCACAGGGACAGACAGGATTTTTTGGACTGTCTCTATCTATCTATTAGTTAGACCTATATAACTTCAACGTATGACCTATATAAACCTACGATAATATGATTTTGCTCATATAACAATTACAGTGAGATTGATTGCTGATTTCTTAAGTTAAGGTTTGAACATTTTCATTGCCATGTAGTATAAAATTATATCTAAACAACCAAGTTCAACCTCACTGCCTCAAACTTTCTTAAATGCAAACTTGGGAAATCTTGGTCCATATACATTTTCGTCTATAATCTCAGCTTAAGTCTCTCTATAGAATCAATGATTAATAGCGAGCCTCAATTCAATTCAACTCAGTATATAGGTCTACCCAACAATCAGCATAGCAAGTTGCCATTATAGGTATAGGGGGCTATCCCACAATCAGGAGGATATACTCCTACGTCATACAGTTGTGACTAAAACATCCTTGTTGAACTATGAGCTAAAAAAAATTTCCATTCCAGAATAATATATACAGTGATTCGTCCAACATCAACCTAAGGCTGTCATCTCAATCCATAATTGTAACTGGCGATAATGAATATACCACATCTAAGACACTCATCTGAACCCACTCACTCATAACACAGATGGCATATTGGCATACCCTGCAATCAAGTATTTCTTAAAAGTTATATAGAATATATCTTTGATTTTGTTGTGACTTATACACATGATATAAACTAAACTTTAAAGCAAGCTTGTACTATTGGGAAAAGTTCTTATATCATTATAACAGAATAAAAATTCCCAATTCTCTCCACAATCTATTCACCATGCATGCATACATCCTGCACACATTTTTATCATTACTTTTTTCCATTGAGTTATAGCATTGATCAGAAACTTTTTCTATATGGAAAAGAAATCCTCTTTGCTCACGGATTTTAACCACGCGAAATACATAACAAGTATAGCAAACTCAAGATTTTCATAGGCTATATATTGGATTTAATTTGACAAAAGAATCCTTTGTAAAATATTAAATGACGTATATGTTGATATGTAGGCACCAAGTAGAAATGACGAGCAATTCATAGAAATTAAAAAAGGGAAAAAAGTAGCGCGAGGTTCTCATATATGTGCCTTTGGAGCTATATAGTGTATAGTTAAAAGTCATGCAACTGAAACCGACAGCTTTATTAAAAATACTTCTTTTATGAAAGCATTTCTCTAGCTGTTTGAATTCCTCCATTAAAAATGTGATTTTTTTATTTTCCATGCAGTGAGTGTGTATATATGTAAGTAGTGGCGCCATATACATCCATGGAAGCAGTATCCCGTTTCCAATTAAAATCGATTGTCAATCATCAAAATTTAGCTCGACATAAAAATTTACTCGATATAAATCAGGTTTGTTGCGCACCAACACATCTAATCAAATCTTGAAATGTATAAAAAGAGGGAAGTATATATTCTCGTACAAGCCAATTCCATTGCACATGTATCGATCTCGCACTATATTATAATGTCTCATCAAATGAAAATTCTTTTTCATACGCATCCCAATAATTTTTCAATGGTGTCAATTTAAAAGGAAGTATAAGTGCTTAAAATTAATAAACGATAAAATTGACGTGACATTTTAAAACGATCATTATTGCAGCGATATTAAATCAAGGGCTCGAGGAATGTTTCAAGATAAACTATTTCCAAATCCTGTACAATGTTTGGACTACAATATTTCAGTATTAAATTTGATAATGGCAACCCCATTGGTCTCCAACACAAGACATGCAGTCAGATGGAAAACATTACAGAATCAGTATACCAGGAGTCTTATGCATGCAGTATAAATAGACCAGATTTATAATTTTTATAAAGTTTATGCAGAATTCCTGCACATAAAAATAGCAAAGCAAAAACATCTTGGATAAGAACTTATCAGGTTGCGAAATTTCGTGAAATTATTTCTGAAATTTTATAAAACCAAATCCAAAATTATAAAAACGTCAGTCGTGTGTACATTTTGCTAAAACTGAACAGAAGATTTCATTAAATTTTATTAAAACCTATTGAACCAATGGCAATAGAGAGCAGTGTGACCAACTACAAATACTGATTATTTATTTGTCCCTATACCTTCTGCGGGTTTCCTGCCAGTAACTTCTTATCTGGCAGCATTGGGATTTCGCTTTATTTATTACAAATCTCATTTAAAAAAATAAATAATTTTTTTTTAAATTAATGCAATGTTTTTTTGTGAATGCAAATAAAAAGGGCCAGAATATGACATCATCAAAGCAAGATTTTGGGAATTTGTTTACAAATAACGAAAATTTGCAACCTATATCAATTGTAATAAAACTGCGTCCATCGTATGAGCACATTATGCATATAGTTATATAAAAAAGTCAACTTTTTCAGCTGAATTTTTCTACATGCCTCCAACAAATATCAATGATGATGTCATCAGCACTAACTGCTCTAATTTTTCTATTGCTTTTTCCAGATGTTGGCAAAAGATTGCATAACTGCCTGTGCCTACAATGTATAAAATTTCATCAGAAAAAAAAATTTCAAATTATTATTTTCCTGCTTTCTTCATGCAGATTCTGTTCAGTGGATTTGATGATACCATTAGCTTAGATAACTTATTTCTACCTATCGTAGATGGAAAACATGCGAAACACAGCTTAATTCGGAAGCTAAATTCTAAGAGGCATTTAAAAAGTCATAATAGAAAAGTGATTACAAAAATGTTTGCTTGGAGCCTTGGATCTTTAGGGCCTATATATAAGTAAAAGACCTTTTTATGCCTTATTTTAATGGTTCGTGTATACATTCACACTATAATATGATTGTGTAACTGATTGACATCCTCGATTCGGTTCTGCCCATTTGGGATGCATCTCTAGCTGGAGCTCGAATTACGGGTCAAAAGAGCCAAAGTATTTTCTATGCAGAAAAGCTATGTCACAGCTTTGTATTTCAGCACTGAGTGGAAAGCAGTTTTTTTATTCTTAAAAAAAAGCATAGATCGATTCCGCATAGAATATGCTGGATATATAGATATCGCCTTTTTTTTTCTGTGTGAACTTTCCACATGTCCTGCACTCCATGGTGCCCAGTTTTATAAGCGAATTTGGTTTAAGCATTTATAGACACAGAAATAGTCTATTAAAAATAAAACTCCTGTCTCTGGATATATCCGGAATCACTCAGAAACAACGGTTGAGAAGACATTATTACTTTCAATATTTCATGAGGATCCGAAAAAACTATTGAACCATACACATAACAGACCGTCACAATGATGACGCTTTACAAATCTCCTAAAAAAATAATTCCTCGTCAAATTCATGCATGCATCACAGCATTTTATACAAGGATTAGATCAGCAATTGAATATATATAGACCTACTATAAAAGAAATAAAAATATTTGAATTCATATATAGTGTTCGTCCGACCCAAGTATATGTTTAGATCATGTTATACAAAACAGCTAATAGTTCTTAAGAGTATAAGTACAGTATAATAAGTAGCATTTAATGAGGCTAAATGAGTACATGCGGAGTTTTCTAATTTTTCTATAATTCATTACACTTTTGATCTGCAGAAAGATATGAATTAAATCATACAATTCAGCTTATTAAAGGATCATTCATAAAATCACGTCAAACCCAATATCCAGATTTTCAAACCCCTCACCTCTTGTGATATCTGGGCTTATTTCCCCCTCCCCCCTCACTTCTTACTTGAATTTTTATTTGCAATTTCTGATACATTTGGGCTATTAAACAAATGTTACCAGTGATAGACATTAAACATGGAAGAGCATATAGGGACCCAAGGGGGGTAGTTGGGGAATAACCCCCCCCCCACCCCCTTGGATTTTTGCTCACTATGCATTTCTGCATAGCATTTTGAAGGGTTTCAAAATGTTTTTTTATTATTTTTCATATTCCTTTCTCCCCCTCCCCCCCTCCATCCCTTTTGAAATTTTTCTTATTTTGCCCTCTCCCCCTTTTGGAAACACACTCTCGGACGCCCTTGGGGAGACCATAATTAAATTGTCATTTGTTTTGCAATGTTTCCATAGGCTTAACTTGAACTAAACATTTGGGGTGGAGGGAACCAAATTGAACTACACTCAAGTATAAATGAGCAACTTTCTTTTCAACTTAATTTAAGCCTAATTAAAACACAAATTTGTTTATATTTTAATTAGTAAAATATAGACCAGTTTCACTACCGACATAATTGTGATGTCATAGCTCTACCTGCATCCATAATAGGCAATAATTTATCAATTCAAGATAAGTTGTATAGCGAAAAACCTTTTTTCTTTATCATTTTAAATTACCTGAATGTAATTAGAATATTTGATGTCAAATTATTATAGCAATAATATTAGACTACTTAAAATGCGATTAACTCATGTAATTTATTTAAATTATCTCAGAGATGGGTTTTCATTGCAATAATTTATTTTATTTTTTTTTTTTTTTAATTATGATTCCCCAAATTCAAAACAGTAATTAGTAAGCATTTAAGTTAGGAGCATGCATGCAGGTGCCTTTATCTACAAATCGAGCCCTGGTTCGGCCCACAACTGCCTAAATTAGTACATATTACAGGTGTTAATAAGTGATATAGAATTAAGCGACAACAAATGGCGTCCCATACAAGATTTGAAACGTAATAAGCAAGATGAAAAGCTGGTTATAATACCATGTACATGTTATCAGAATGCTTCATACCTCCTGCATACTTCTTCAAAAGAAATCATTGGCAAATCAGCACAATGTGGTACATATAGGCCTACTAACTTAGAATCCAAACTTTCGGTTAATTCCTCCGAATATAGAATTTTCAGAGTAATCCCCCCTACGGTGCTCCCTGAGCCCCCACAACGCCGCGCAGTGTCAGATTTGGCTCCCCACGATTACGTGTTGGCCTCAGCTGCTGACACGTGAGCAGAGATCGTTTTAACGAACCGGAACCCGGCTCTGTAATTACCAACTGGGATTAGGGCCCGTGTATAATCACTGTCGGCCATCTTTTGACATGTTGAAGTTTTGTAAAAGGGGGAGCTGGAGAGAGAGTATGTTGTGCCAGAAGGTGGCAGGTTAAGCGAACAATGGTTGGTTAGAGTTGCTGGGCACAGCAGGGGATAGACACTTACCCCCAGCTAAAATAACACTCACGCCATTGGGACCAACCCTTTGAGCACTTATTAGCATATCCCAGGCATTAACTAGCGTTTATTTCTAATTTTTATTTAAATAATAATTATGACTTTGATAGATTCGCATGTGGTCTTCGTACACAAACACCATGAACCAGTAAGCAGTAATCATTACGCCAAAAAAATTACCAAAAAATAATCAGTGATTAAAGTGGTGATGGGCGGTTTTAGGAGATGAAATTATAAACAGTGCTTATTTATGGGTTCCCACTTTTTATGAGAAATGTGTGATGAAGCAAGAATTACAACAAAAAAAATTAATAATATACGCATGGATATTCTATTATGGCTGGTTGAAAAAATACTGTGGCTTCTTCTAAGTGTGTGGAATTTACGAACAAAAACATGGCCTGGAAACAAAAGATGCACGAAAATGCTATTATCAGCGGCCATATGGTTGAAGAAATAGCACGACAGGTTCGTTTTTAAAAAGAAACAAATTAATGCAAAATTGCAATTTTAAAGGTGCCTAACCATGTATTAAAATTAAACATATTAAAATAATAACTGCATGGTGGAAATTTGATGAAAAAACAAAAGTGCAATATTTGGATCTTGTTATGAGAGAAAAATTTTTGATAGGAAAAAAAAGTCCATGAAGCACGCCATATAATTTACAAAACCATTACAAGAGAAAAAAGGAATAAACTGTGCAGAAAATTTAATAGAATTTTTTTAAAAATTTAATCCAATGCGTGTCATGTACAATATTAACATATATAATTTGGTTAAACGTAACAATATACATAAACAAAAAAACCAAAATCTTAGGAATGTAGAATGCAATATGCGGCCATCCACAAATAACGTATGGCCTAGGCCCTCATTGCAATTTCGGCCAAATTATAATTCAATAATTCAACTGTACCCTAAAATTATAGCATTTATGTGATGCAATTATGCAATACATGCCCATGACCTGCATGCTAGACTACCCAAACCTCATAACTGTATATGAATATTTAAGGGAAAGTCTCACTTTAGGGAAAGCCAATTTTTAAAGGAAGCTGGAATTAAAGTGATGGATGTGGAAAAAACAATGCTAATTTCAAAAAGACTTACCAAATAATGAGGAATTAAATATGTTTAAGATTTTCTTTTCAATAACACTCTAAATGATTGGGAGTATCCATTCCACTGATCAGTGATCCATTCATAGCCTGATTATTTTAATAAAGGAATACTCAGAAGGCCAACTGGTGATAAAAATGTTAACTATAATGAATCTTTTATATAGGAATCTATGA
Source organism: Proteroiulus fuscus (assembly GCA_034700285.1). Lineage (NCBI taxonomy): Eukaryota > Metazoa > Arthropoda > Diplopoda > Julida > Blaniulidae > Proteroiulus > Proteroiulus fuscus. The sequence continues at coordinate 12,005 of JAQIXP010000923.1, forward strand.
CATTAAAATCTCGTTAGCCATGGCTGAATCTTAGGAACCTACTTGCACAATGAGTCAATGACAAATATGTTTTAAATGTATTGCATCAGTCTGATTGAATTCACAAAATGTGAAACCAAATAAGCACTCTTTCAATGGAAAAAGTAACCATATACCATAATTAATTAGCCTACCAATAATTATAATTCACGTTTTCTCACTATTCACCACTAAAGTGCAAAATGGCGCTGTCTGTGAATTTACTAAAATTTGCCAGTAAATTTTTTATTCCCTTTAATCTAAAAATAACTTTGGACCATAAAATGAGACTACCCCTTTAAAATTAATTATCGAAAAGGGCTTATAGGCACAAAACGATGAATAATTGAAGAGCGGAGATAAAAAACAACAAGAGTCCAAACTTGTTTTTAAAAAAGTGCAGATTTATTGTATTTATTAAAATTAGTTATTTTAAAATTATGAGCAAGATTTATAAGATATAAACTTGTGCAATGGTATACATGCACCTTCACATTTTGGTTCCATCTAATGGAATCTAGTTTTGAGTCCACTTTAACCCAGTACAAAATTGTGTGTACCTAATAACAACAGTTTGGACATAATGATTCTGGCATTTTTCCTCTTAGTAGTCAAAATGAAAGACATTATCCTGTATTACCTCATTTTTTTATTGAATTAGTACATAGAACAACAATTTAGCTACAATTTAATGAGATAAGTTACAATTTATTGTAACTTATCTCATTTTCAGCAAAAATGGACTCATGTTGTTTTTGATCTCAGCTCTTCAATTATTTAAAATTTAGTTTTCCTAAGCCTTAACAAGCAGTGTAAAATAAACTGACGTGTTGGTTTCTCAATGTGTTTGCCAATCTGACAAGTGGGCGCTGGGTTCACGAAAGCACAACACGAAAATCGTGGAAAACCACTCGTTATAAATATTTAAAAAAAACAAGATTTTTTTCCTATTATCCCCGGAAGCAAAGCAGCCGGTAGATGTAAATATTATAAGTTAAGAGCCGAGAAATTTCGCCCCTGGAAATCCCGGATATTACCTGGATAAGCTTTAATCACAAGGCCGCATTACACGTGTTGTAACGTTGAATGTCAGCAATGAGAAGGGTGACAAGATGATGGGTGTTGATGTGGACGTGCATTTTATTTTGGCATGTATCAAGAGTTTATATAATATTAGAAAACAAAATAGACTATAGTTATGCATTATTATATATGAAGAAAGAAAAAAGAGGATAGGCGCCGACATAAGGATCTGAATATCAAAGAGTTAGGAAGATACATACATAGGGGGAGCCCCCATGCACAGGTCAGTCATCAAGTATAGAGAATGTTCATTTTTTTGGTTATTGCAACTGGCAATTAGGGGCTGGCCCATGAATATTACAAACAAACGTAATAACCTAAAAAGTTATGCCGATCTCTTAGAAGATCGTTAATCACGTCTCGTTCAACTTTAAACTAACAATTTGGACAGTTTGGCCAGGTAAAATACACCGTGAAAAGTGAGATATATCCACCCAGATCATAAGCCAACACTATACGAGATCAACCTTACTCATTAACGTTGCTTGCAAATAATATGAGTCCGTGTTAAAAATGGTAAAAGAAACCTCGGGCAATGCACAAATAAATGCACAACCCGAACCTTTCTTCCTTAAATTCCTATAGATATTAAGGGCTAGTTGCACCAACAAGGGTTAACAGTAACCCAATGTTAATCTAAGGTTTTCTTTACATTCCTGAATTTTCATTGGCCCAAATTAGGCACATGATCATAATAACCCAGGGTTAAAGACTTAACTGTTGTTGGTGCAACTGACCCTTACACGATTAATATTGGCCTAATCCATTTCAGGTTTATAGAATTAAAATAGTAAAAAGTCAATAAACTAGGAAAATGCAAGCAATCCTCAAGAAAAGTAATTTCAGAATTAAGGTGCACGACAAATTTCTGCATTTATGTTTGGTAGAGCATGCATGTTTTATACTGAAAGTGTAAAGGAAGTTTGGTTTTAATGCAAAGTACTAATTAAAGGGAAAGTCCCCCTTTGTAACAAGGGATATTTAAGTTGTTCACACTTATTATTATTAGCTGTGACAATAATAAGTGCAGCAGTGATTCCATATTAAAGAAATTACATTACCCATTATAGGCGCCATTTTTTCACAGATTTCAGCAAACACGGACAGTTGGTGGCGCCCTCTAGGACGTACATGTCTACGAATTTCATGAGGGCTGATGCCTTTTATCCAGTAGTGGGCGCTACATTCTGTTAGTAAAATGGTGCCTAGTTGGGCATTATATTTTCATCCAAATCCATGTATTCAGGAAATTCCAATTAATGATTTAATTACAGCTCAACAAAAAAATTGGAATTTCAGTGACTTTTTATAATTTCTCATGCTCTTTTCCCTACAATCCACTAGTGGGACTTTCCCTTTAACGTAAATTTCTCTGCAGAAGTTTCTCACCGTATAAATTGATTTTCTGTAGAATCTTTGGAGCCCTAGCCATTTGACCTTTACAGATCTTCGATATTCAATATAATTGTAAAAATATAACATTGCCTATGTCTAGTATGTATATTTCTTTATAGCAGGTATACTAAAAAGTATATTCTCAACTTTTGTTAATCTTAAACAAGTATACTCTCTTCAAAAACACATCAGTGCAAAATAATAATCATTAAAATTTAATCAAAATCTATATATCCCTCACATAAAATCCAAATCAATTTTTTCTTATATTGTTTTTTGGAATTTTCTCTCCAAAAATTCCTGAAATCTCTTTTATCTAAAAAAAATCCTTAAGGTTACATGCAGAAGCTTTCTCCACTGCATATTACAAAATTAAAAAAGCCCCTGAAATGCCAGATCGTATTTTATAACGTTCAAACAGAATAGATCATGTTAATAGCACCGACTAATTTTAATTAGAACAATGGAGATAATTCAATCTAATCTGTAACACAACACCAAAGTGCTCATTGTGCTCGGATTGTGATTGCCACAAACATCGATATACATAAACCTCAATAAACTCATCTGACAATTAATTAGACAAAACTAATAACGGAATTCTAATTGTGAGATTTAAAAAAGCGAGCATGAACAATTTCATTAATTAAAGCAAAAACAAACAAAAAATCCTATTTCAATTTAAGGAACTTATTAAGCCAACAATAAGCCCCTATTTGTACATAGGTTTTTTTCTGGGCCCTAAACAGGATTTGCATCAAAGGATGAAAAAATGTGAAGCACAGCATTAAATTAAAATAATTCTGCGCAACATTTGTCTCCATGGATTCCGAACAATAAAACAATTTGAAAATCCTTTTGAAATGAGTGATCTGGTGTCTCCAAACAAGCGGAAAACAGTTATGACAGCCTGAGTATTTTCCTGGTGGTATAACCGACACAGGGGATGTGTTTGCACATTAAAACCTGGATAAAAAATGAGAGAATCAAGCCCCATATGGAAAGATAGAGTTGCTGCAAACAACGGACATTATGGATTTTCACGGCTGAATTGAGTTTTGGCAAGGGGGATCTTTTTTTGTCAATTAAATCTTTGTCTCACTTCAACATCATAATGACGCTCTTGGAGAGTTTCACGGATGGCAAGAACCAATTTTCTGATCAAATGTCATCATCAAACAAATGCCAATATGTGTGTGCTTGTACACAGTAATCGAGATTTCGTCTGTCATCGTCTTTTATATCCCTATTGTCGAAAATAAAGCTTAAAGATGGAAGAATCTTAAGCTATATAGGATATATATACATTCTTATACATTGTTCAAAACCTAAAACCTAAGTCTGGGGGACTAGTATATTGAAAAACGTCAAAACACGAAAACAAAGTAACAAATGATATTTGGGAAACAGCAGGGGGCGTACCTCAAAAGTGAAAAAAAAAATCAAATTTTAAAGCGCCAATATAATTTGTATCAATTATTGGTAATTAATACCATTTTTTATGCAAATATAGGTCCTACAATTTCGAAAAATACTTAATAACCTATATTATAATACTTTAATATATTACTATAAGAATTTGACAAAATCCACCTGCTTGGGTCAATTTCGTGTAGGAAATATCTAAATGTCCTCATAAAAATCATACAAAAATCATGACTAAAGTAGAAAAGAATGTTGTATTAGTTTTTGCCAAACTATGATTGTATGACATGGTAGACACCATGATCTGCCTGAGTCTCAAAAGTAGCAAACATGTCACATTGGCATACCCCACCCTTAATATTACCCTTTCACAAAAAAGTTACTTTAATAATTACTAAAAAAATATTTTGAATATATAGGAAAGTCTCACTTGTTAGAAAATAATGTCAAAAAAAAATGTCAGAAAATAAAGTTTTCATGGAAAATGAAATTCCCAAATGAATCAAAATTAACAGTAAGATTACATTCTTTTTTAAGCTGCATGCAAAACTTTTCTTGTGACATAAGATTTTGAAATTCCACCAACTGCAGCGTATTTGTTTTCGAATATTTGCAAACTCGATAGTTTTCGAATGTTTGCAAACTCGATACTTTTCGAATGTTTACAAACTTGATAGTTTTCAAATGTTTACAAACTCGATAGTTTTCGAATGTTTACAAACTCGATAGTTTTCGAATGTTTGCAACCTTGATAGTTTTCGAATGTTTACAAACTCGATAGTTTTCGAATGTTTACAAACACGATAGTTTTCTGGAGACGTCAATAGCGCTCACAACATGCAAACGCTTGTAAACATTTGTCATTGTTCTGGATGAAGTCTGTAGATCAAAGGAATTGCTTCTTTGTTAATTGCAGAAAACTACAGGCCTTTTGCGAATATTTTTTCAGTATAATTCTGGTCAGTCCACATCAAAAATGCATTTTCACCCCACGTTTGCAAGCCCTTGCAAACATTTGGTGGAAATGCTCCATAATGTTTGGATGTGGTGGTCTGAAGGCCTTAATTGTCAACGCATGCCTTGACATCACCGAAAAATTCTCTAAACATGCAGGAATTTCTAAATAAGGAATTTGGTAATTAGCAATTATCTAGTTTGTAGGCCTACTCAAGTAACTCAACGCCCCCAACTAAGCAAGCAACGAATAAGCAACTTTATAATTTGTATAAATTAAGGTTGATGGCTGCCGAATTTGGTCCAATTCGAATGCCTATATTTAATATGTTATTGGTGCATCCATGTTGGTCCATATATAATTCTTATTTAGGACAAGCTTTAAAACACCTGTTCTAAAAAGTTGACAAAACATTGGTATTTTATTATAGTGTTTTTCGCTTCATACCCTGTAATCTGTACAGAAATCTTGGTATGTTATTTCACACACACCTATTCCAGATAATATTCACAGTTTTTAAGCTATAGGGTAAATATACCGATTATGTCGTCTATCAATATTCTCTTGAATTATACCACGATAATTATATCATTAAGTCCTGCCTTAAAATTACTATTTCTCTGTATGTAAACATCAAAGGCACATCTCTATTAGTTGGCAATTTAAGTGAGATTATAAAGGGAAGTTCGCTTTTTTGAACAAACAATTTAGGTGTGCAAAAAAAAACTTACAAACTTGGCTTTAATTTTTGTAGCTCTGCATGCATGCCTTTTTTTATTTACTCAATTAATTGTTCCTTTTTCCCCATCCAGTTTTACGCCTGATTATCATGTAGGGATGCATTTCCCGTTATTTTTCTTCCTTTGTGTGTGTTTATAATTCCAATGCATTAAAACAAAAGATGGGTATTATTGTATGATATATTAACTCTAATGAGAAAACCCCTTTATACATGATTGTTCCTCGCAGTGTGATTTTTTTTTCAATATATCATTTCAAATTGTTTATTATTTGTGAAAAACATAAAAAAGATGACAGCCCAATTTGCACGCCTACAAAACTTATTAGCGTTATAAACCTATGACAGTACCTAATTTAACTTTGGCTTAATATGTTATTCGGCATTAGTAAGGGAATCTGTTTTTAACGGAAACATACATCATCCTTAAGTAGCACTTCATAAAAAATGCCTTGGGTTAGAAATTAATCACAGTTAACGCAAGACTAACATTATTTAACAGCAGAACATATGGTGTTAATAATACTTTTTAAACCGACAAAAACTTGAAATTCTCATTTTTTAAAATGTTATTTTGGATGGGCAATAATAGCTTTTAGAATTATCAATACAAACATGAGCGCTGTGCAAGGGATTGGCCCCCACCTAATTTGGGCTTTGGCATATTATAGGCCTACTTGCATGGGTATATGTGCTGTTACATCTCTATAAACATAAAGAGACTGATTTATCATTAAGGAAAAGTATATGAAAGAGTATAATGACTATATAGGGCCTATATATACAATTATATACACTCAAATAATTTCAAATTTATAATATGTTGAAATGTCAGACTGCTACATGCACTGGTTATACCAAACTCTTTAGATATACACCTGCATGATTAGTCAGTCTACTCTCTACAAGACACCTGCAATTGAGATGCCAATTTTGTATTTATTGTGTTTTTTTCTAATAGGCTACTAAGAGAAGGCGCTAACAATTGATGAGATTTTACAATTCAGATATTCCCGAGAGCAGTATAATATGGCCCTGCCCATTTTAGACATAACTATTATTGTGATTTCGCATCACTAGTTCATAATTTTAACTTTTAAATAAATCTCCAAATATTCCTTGGAACAGCCAAGTTTCGCCTCCCAAAACAAAATCAAAGACTATATTATATCAAAGACACTATATTACAAAACAACGTTATACAACGAAATTGGTTATACGAGTATATCTATATGTTTGTTACTATGTGCAACTTGTATAACGTCATATAAAACGGGTTACTGAATGATACAATCTGGGTGATATATATACCAAGAATAATGTTAAATGACATCATGTTATATAACTTTGTGATCTCTTTTTGTATAAAAAGTTGTATAACTTTGCTATACACGGTTTGTGATATATAGTGAGGACGCACCTTAACAATTAAACCACGCCTTAATTCACAGGATGTGTAGTTGAAAATTCAGTAGGCCTATTTATGTTAATCATGATTAAAGTACTATAAATTCCCAATATACTTTTGTGCATGCATATAAAAAACATAAAGAACTAAATTTATATATGTTTTTATAACGTTAAGTTATTTTTTATTTTGACAGGCATGCAATTCTTTTTTCTTTTTTAACCTAACACTTACTACTCAACTTTACCTAAGACTTCTCATAATAGTATAGGGTTATCATTTGAAAAATTTAAATTAAACCTTAAAATCACAAATTATGTATGCATATTTATTACTAAAGCACATGTGAAGCAGCCATGAAATACATAATTATCATTTAATTGACAACTCTTGAGAAAAGGTCATGCACCTGTTGAGTTGTCTGTTTAAAAAGAAAAGAGACACGCTAAATAACAATTTTATAAGTTGAGTCCAGTTGGCCATGGGCGGAATTTTGTCTCTTTTCTTGTTAAAAAATATATAAATTGGCACCTTTACGTGGCTGATTATACTTATGTGCATATAGGCTGGTCGTTGTCAAACAATGAAGGATCAATAAGGGATGACATTAATGAACATTAGAAATTATAGGGGAGCCTTATACGAATAGGTACTAATCCCAGCAATAGAAAAGTACAGTGTAAACACAATTTGGCCTCTTTATTAGTTCAGTGTGGATTAAATTGACGATCATGATAATAATTTTACCAAATGATCAATAAAAAATACATATTATGCCCCGGCTATAACAGTATGTTTTCACCAATGAAAGCAATTTGTCTATGCGTAGACATTGCGTGCCCAGAAAAGTCATACCAACATGATTTGCGATTTTTTTTAGCTTAGCTGGGAACAAGCTTGCCATCTAATGGTAAGAGCAAGCAAAAACTTGTAGGAAATAATTTTGATGCATTGTCATGGAAGCAAATGCATTTTTTCTCATTGCGCCTCCTGGAGCAAATTCTTTATCATCCCAATTTATTTTTAGACCAGACACCAGGGGCGCTTTTTGTTGACACTACCCTGCCACATGTACAAAACTACAATCCCAGATATTACTGTTTTAAATTTCAGCCAATAGGCTTGTACTAACTAAAATATTTGGCAAGTTAACAGCAAAAACAGTGAAATTATTTTTCTAAAGATGTACAAGACACACTTAAAATGTGCAAAAACAGTACAGTTTCAGTTTTCCCGCCATTTTTCATCACACAGTTAATCCACCACTATCTGCTAGGGGCGCTATCAAGCAATCCCTCGTTCCCTCTGGCAGAGTTCAAGGTACTATCAATCAGCTTCTTGCAATTTTAATAGTTTTTCGGAATGGTACCCTGTATTACCAGACTTCAAGCCCACGTGACCTTCATATTATAGTTTAGATTCTAATAATAAGTGAATTTGCCTTCTGCATTTACTTAAAATGTTAATTTCAGCAGATCTTAATCTATTAAGTGTATTTCAGTCCTTCTTAAGTATATTAAGGCCATACAATTTATGGGTTGAAAAACGTGCTTATGGCTGCAGGGTTGGTCATATTTTGTTACAACCAAACTAATTTATAGGTTAATTACCATTGTGCATTCATGCAAAAAAATTAATTTATTTAAAAATTCTATTATAGGACCAATTTATAGAACAAAATGTTATTAAGGAATGTAATTATGCAAATAAATTAATTAATATTTAAAAATGGCATTACCTGGCTTTTTTCCTTCAAAAACAACATGGCTTTATATAGGCCTATGCCTCCAAGAAAAAAATATTTGCTGATGAAAACTACATTTTTGTGATAAATACTTTGTAATGAAGTCTGTAAAATGCAAAGACACCAGAAACTTTTAATAACAGGCAACTCAACCATGGAAATTTAATTTATGACTCTTAAAAAATGTAAATCTTCGCCAGGGGGAGGCCCCATAGCACGTTAAAACCATGCATATTGTGAATATTTTGCTGAAAGAAATTTCAAACCTTTGACATTTCATAATGAAAATATTTATGCAAATGTTATGAAAATTCCAAAAATGCAAATTTTCCTTGAAACCAGTTCACATAACCAAATTGGACAAATCAAATGTGGAAAATTTTACCGTCATGCACGCTCTTGATACAATCTCTGTTTCTATTGAAAAGTTTGACTTCAATTAATTTATTATGGATTTTAATTACCTGAGCCAAAGTATAACTTTTCACTGTGTGACCTCCTAGTAGTCTTAGAAAAGGGTGCATGGAAGGGGAAAAATGGAATCTAGTGGGGGGGGGGGGGGG
>JAQIXP010000924.1:0-21334 GCA_034700285.1 Proteroiulus fuscus
AAACGCGAGGGATCTTGGGAAAACGCTCGGTAGTCAGCGCCAAATTGTTCATTTTTGCGGAAGAAACTGGAAACTCACGCGATAACACCAAAAATCTGAACTTGCCAGGCCTTATTAAGCATAAAAATAAAAAAAATCTTAGTAGGCTGTGTTAAACGTATACCTTTAATACATTTATAATATACTTTGTTAAAGGGTCTGATTTGGTGGGAAATGCCTTAAAGTGAGAGCAGCCATCTTTTTGCCAATAGCGCCATCTATAGTGCTAATGATGTTAAATTTTATTACTTTTGTCCGCCATCTTGGGAATCCCGTATCAATTACAATCATACTTAATTGGTCAGGAAACTTTTCATTCTGGCCTGCCTATACACCAATAATTAAATGCACTAATCGACTATTGCATGTAGGAATAAAGTGGAGTCATAAGTTGCATTTTCAGTGGTGAAAGTAACAGAAGTGACTAAGAGATGGCGTTGAAACAAGCGATAAATTATGGATAAGCATGTACTTTACAGTTGTTTATGTATCTAAATAAAAATATTGCGAGTAGTCAATAATTTGATAGAGTGGTAAGGCTACTTAGGCTATTTAATAGTCCCTTGCAATAAGTCATGATATAGCTTTCCACTGCATGGTAACATTATATGTTGAACCATGCAGTAGACTTTTCTGATAGTTTCTGATGCAATCAAGTGGCAAATCTTCAGTATAGAAATATTCATAAACCGGACTATGTATAATTATTAATAAATAATTAAAAATAATTATTTGATTTAAATCTCCTAATTGAAATAAATTTATCAAATTTCTGATATTACAAACTTGAATTTGTCATAACAAAGAGATCGTAAAGTAGTACCTTGTATACACCAACATATGCCAACAATGGTAAATCTTCATCCCTTGTTTATTTCAGGATGTGGTTACTGACTCAGATTTTATAAGAAATAGTAGCCCCACATGTACTATACGTGCTATAGAAATTAATGGAAATACTATATCAATCGAGTGGTTGATCCTCTGAAAATTCAGTTCATCAGCAAAAACAGAATCCTAATTATTATATAATAATTATTAATAAAATAAGATTCTCCCATAACACAGTCAATAAGGCTTTAATATAATGTTTATAGTGGTGATTTTTATTTGATAATAACGGTAATCAATTGCAGGGGGAGGTTTCATTCCATATATCCCTCATACACGTATATACTCACTGACATACAAAAATAATGATGAGAAATTTATATGATTTTAGCATGATGACAGACTGAATGGCCTATAACTGACAATTATAATTGGTCAATCATCATTTTTTTATTATTTAATAAAAAAAAACCTTACTCCCTGTGCATTTTTGTCTCGCTAATTATACTCTTAGACCCCATGGTCAATATATAGTTGCAACTTTTTTTTGGATATTTTTTTTAGGGGAAATTGAAATGATACACATAAAGTTGCCTCTTAAACTGCCTCCTGCCTGGATCTAAACAGAAATTGATTTTTAAGCATTTTAAATATATGTTTGAATTCTGATAAGACCCACAACGTCTTATTAATTAAATGTTCCTACCAGGTTTAGCATTAAAGTTCATACACCTGTTACAGAAATTGTGTGGCAAAAAAATTAACGAAAATGACCACCTACCATGTAGTTGCCATAAAAAAAATGCAAGTAGCCAGTGCCCATGCCTAACAAAAATGGCGTAATGCATCTATACAGTATTTTAAGTTTTTATTCACATACCTTTTAATCAAATAAATCAATTGATTGGCCTATGATAAAACAGTAATTTTTGGAAACCCCCTCCCTTCCCTATAATCACCTTCTGAACTTGGGGGATTTATTCATTGTAACCCTTCAATATGCACTCCATGGTAGATTTGAATAAAGTCTCCCCTAGGATCCCCTCCCCTCCTTTCTGATGCCCCCCTACCATGCAGTATGGGTTGGTCTTCAATCAGTATACCAGATGCAAGGTATATATGCTTATTAGCTTTAGTACCTATACGTAACGCTATTTGACGAGGGGGAAAAGGGGGGGGGCAGGGGCATTTCTGTTTCCCCAAGTCATGGCCAACCTCTATAGTCTAGTGTGCAATTATTTAAGTGCTTTGACCATTATTACTGAAAACACAGTTGGCATTATAGAATACTTCTTTCAATGGCTTCTTCAATGAGGAATGATTCTTTATGATTTTTTAAATTAATTGTCTAAGAATGGGAGATCATAAAGGCCTATAGCCATTACCCTTCGTGTAAGTGCTTACTTGCATGCTGGTGCTATACCGGTATAACTACATGGCACGATATGGTTCTGTATTCTTCTTAGCAATTTAAGGGTTAAATCCTTGACCTTTTTGGGCTGTTTTATTTGACAGCGAAATAATTATTTCGTCAAACCTATAGTGTCAGGTGGAATTAACCGTGTTTATTAAGGCGTTTTACAATTGACCTGCTTGAAATATACAATCGTATACACGATATAATAATTGTTCGAAATTTTGTTGCTCAAGATATGCATGTATAGGACTTGGCTGCGATTTTTTATACAGATTTTTTGTTAAGAAAACATTCAAATCGTAATACTGTTATTGTATATTTATATAATATCGAGATTAAGCCATGCAAGCATAACCCCCATATGGTATTTTAACAAGTATAGAGATGTATTGGGGATCCAACAAAAAAGCATTTTGCAGAAAATGACCAGAAAAATATCTAAGTGATGTTTGCAGACATGTTTTCTACATGAATGGTTAATTTTAATAGTTATTTGTTTAGAAAGAATATATATTCTGAATAATAATTAATTGTTTCTGCATTAGGCATAATTCTTGTGTTAAGTTAAGCTATAGGGTATCTCTGCGTAGAACAAAGACCAGCATACTTTATGCAGAAATATTTCTGCCCAAATTATGATCAATTTTTGAAAGTATTTATGAATGCAGAACATTTATTATGGAAATGTTTGTATAGAATATATTACTTGAAAAAATGCAAGATTAATTAAACTTATGTGCTGCATACATTTTGTAGAAAACCCTAGGCAAAAAAAACTTACAGAAAAGTTTCTGAAGAAATTTGTCTCCCTAATTAAGAAAGACTTCGTTCTGCAGGACATGTGCATAAGCTTTCTGCACGATTCTATCAATATGTTTTCATACGTGTTAAGACATCGAGGCATATAGTTTAGAAAAATAAACTAATTAACCAGTGTAGGCTATAAATTGTCATCATTTCTCTCACTAAGTTAATAGTTATACATAAAGTATAACAAGTTACTAAGTTAATATTTAAGATTGTCACTGGCCACCCAGTCCATATTTTTAAACTAAATTATGTAAGCTACATGGTATAAATCCAGTGCATGCCTGCATACATTATACATTTTGTTGACCCCGTTTGACCCTTGCACTCACTGTGTAAATCAGGATTATGTCATATTGTGACTTTTTGAGAGAAAATTTGGGTGGATTGACTCGTTATAGGTTTTTCATATTCAAGAGTTAAAAAGCAATGATTTCCACGAAGGTGGTTTTGATGGGCATCTCTGGTTTTTCGAAGAAAAAAAATTCTGGGGAAATGCTGTAGTATTGCCTATATAATGCATTCAGAATTATAATGTCTAGGATGAAGACAATTTATTGTATAGTTATTCTGCTATATTAAGGTTTAGTTATTCCTGCATGGTAATTGCACAGTATACAGTCGCGCTAATAGGCCTATTGCAGCCAATTTTTTAGTCGATTTCAATAATTTTTGGCCCTGGGCCTTGGGTCTGCCAACCAGCATCAGGTTTATATGTTCGCATCGTTTGCAGTTTCTATTGGTTCTCTGTGGCATGGAAAATTTGTGGGTTGAGATTCGTCTGCTACCAAAATCCTAAACATTCCTGCAGAAACTTTTTCAAATGGATCCCAGTGCAACATTTCTGCATGAACTGTGGATATATTTATTTTGTTTAAAAATTCTAATAAAATAAGTGCTATAGTATGCTGAAAAAAGCGGTAGCCTATATATGGTTGTATAGGCCTAGAATTTTTCTGAAGTTTAAAAGATTTGTTGTCCAATATGCCCTACTAACTAGTTTTTTAATTGCACAACTAAGACTAGTCGATTAGTGTCTAAATGCTTTTGACCACACAAGTCATGTGGTATAGCCAGCAAATGTCCCAAGCTCAGTTTCCAGTTAATTCCGATCAGTTTTGATTTGTGGTGGTCATAAGATGGTCAGTAGGCATGGTCAGTACCGCCCTATTTCATGATTAATGGCAATGGCAATGGGAGTTTGGGCTTGGCCAGGGTTTTTGCCAATATATTTTGCCACAATTTTGAAATGTGAATTAGGAATCCCTTTAGGCATCCACGACTAACATTGTAAGACTTAACCAATGGGAACTATTAACACTAAAGATTTTTCAAATTAGTGTTTTGCTTGAGGTTTCACGCTCTTAATTTTTTTGGCCATAAAAATTTTTTTTGTTTTGTTTTTTTGGATCTTTTGACTTAATTATTTTTACACAATTCAATCAGTGATTTTTCTTTAAAGCTTGCCTTCAAAATTTGAAAAAAAAAATTTGGCTCCATAATTTTTGACATTGTTTCCATTGCCTTAGGATACACAGAGTCCTGCAGTCAAAATTGTATGGATTGCGAGCAAGCAATCACCGAAATACTGTCAAACTAAAGTAGTGTTTTTGGCATTGCAAATTGATGGCTGTAAATATTTCGCTGAAAACTCCACCTTGTGGGCGATTCTGTGAATGAATTAGGGCTTCTGGAAAGGGGAAATTCAGATTGTGATGTGTGTGTGTGTGAGTTTGTGGTTAAAATTGAGTAGTCTGTACTAGCGCTTACTGCATTACCCTCATCTGAAAAGGCTTTTCATCAGGGGTCATTCCTGTGACCCCAGGGTGGTTAGACAGTGGGGTCAATGCAGGGCATCTGTATACCTATAACATCTCTTCCTTCTCACGCCCAATATACCTTATTCAGTAGTACAACTAATATATATACATGAATAATTTTTTTACTTACCAATTTCGTGAATCTGCACTTAATTCACGAGTCTTTCAAAGTTCCGACTCAACAGTTTCATTTGGTTTTAATCAATGGTGGTAAAGACCACAATGGCTTCTGATTTTCTGCTAGCAAAATATCGACAATGAGAGCTGCTTGTTTCAAGCTTACCTTGTCGAATTGTTCATTATAACTCATGGGGGATCCCCTCTTTACTCTTTGTGAAAAACCACTAATCCTACTGTAGTACTCCCCTTGCGATAGGCAGATGGGTAAGTTAACTTCTTGCACCCTTTGCCTAAAAAAATTAATGATTTCCAACAAGAAATCTATTAAAAATTGGGTTAACTTGTTGCTAAAAATGCATAATTAAAGGGAAGTTTGAATGAATGAGGTTGTAGGAAGAAGAGCATGAAAGCCATTCATATCTAGTAAGTGTGTACAACATAAATATTACTTGCTACAAGGTGGGACTTTACCTTTAAATATAAGCTTTTGAGTAGTCATTGCCCTTGATGAATTTGTTTGTATACAGGATTTTCTGTAAATTTTTTTGTATGCCAAAATTCATTGAAAATCTACATTTTAAAGAGTAATGGGTAGGCCTGTGGGCAATTTTTCTTTGAAAGTGGAATTAGGAAATGGATGGCATGATATTTTAATTTTTAGTTTGGTCCAGTTGCTTATCACCACAGTAAAACTGCAATTACATGTAAAGGGTTTTCATTTTTGCTCCAATTTATTTAAATATAATGTTGGTTGCGTGCTGTAGACTAATTTAGAGAAAGCAGTTGAAACTATTATCTCTTCAAAACGGTTAGAATAGATACTTAACACTCATATTTAAGTAGTAGAGCTGCATGAACATCACATGATTTTTATGATGATGTGATAGCTTCAGCCTTGCACTGCCCACAATCTGCCTATAAATTTACTACAATTTCTATAGAAAACATATATATGCCAGAGTCTGCCTAGATGTTATACGTGTATGTACCTATTCACTCAAATTGCAAATGCAAATTCCATTTTTAAAAGAAACTGTACTCATTTATGAAAAATAAGCTAAAATAAAATACACAAAACATACGGACCTTAGGTATCTTAATAATTTTTGTCAAGTAGTTCTTGATATATATAATCCAAAGAATAATATGATCGAGTAGAATCATGGAGGGAAGCCATTACTATGAGTGTATGATGTCATAGTTAAGGGCATGACTTTGAATGGAATGTCCGGTACTCAACCAGCACTGCAGGGATTTCAGTACATGCAGTTACATGTGTGTATACCACATCATCTTTGTGACATCATCATGAAAAGTCATATATACTAAGGTGCTACAGCTTAGCCCAACAAAAATGGCTACCCATCACTTCATGAAATTTAATCGCATTTTTTAAATATAGTTAAGGAACATTTTTATTTGAAATTATTAAGATATGTATAACGCGAGTGTAGGCCTATTTTAGTTTTAACTAATCTCTTTCTTAATTAACTGATTCAGAAATGAGTACAGTTTATCTTCAAATATTTGCTGCATTTAGCTTGGGTCTTAACACTACATGTTCAGTGTCAATTCAGTGGTACTACGTACTGCACCTTGGTTAAAGGCTTCTGGAAAAAAGAACTATTGGGGCCTTTTTATCCTGCAGACTACCGATAAATTGCAGGCCTCTTTCGACTTCTCATCATTTTGGGATACTTTTTGGCCCAGATGATTTTGGCTCGACGAGGGTCCCAGGTACCCCAGGCGATTAGGAAGTACAGCAATTCTCTAATAGCAACCGATGATTGAGGTTCCACGCGTCTCTCCGGCTCGTGCTAAAGGCGTGCGACTCCCAACGGCGCTTTTGCAATGTTCTCCATTCACCAGATGCGCCATTCTAGCTCATCATTGGTACAAGAGTTTGCATGGGGCTTCTGTACTGCTGCTCATGGGATCCTCCTTCTTGTCTAATTTGACCCTCTGGCTACGGAAATTGAGACTTGGTTCCATTTTTTTTAAAAGTTTTTGAATCGAGACCTTGAGTCCCTTGCTCCTGATTGGCTCTCATTGGCGCCATTTTTGTTTACAAAAAAACACTCACACGCGTCTATTCAACCGTGACATGTCACGTGTGCTACATCATATATGCACACCTTAAATAATGCATGGTAATGCATGGAAAAGGATGAGGGGGCCTCCATGGGAAGCAGAGAAGGGGCTTTGTTTAGCTTCATTATGACTTTTTGTGCAATCTAATGCGAAGGTATGGTATAAGCCTGTCTGATTTCAAAATTAGCTTTTGAATTGTTTCCCATTTTTTAGCATAGGTTTTTAGCCTTGCCTCATCAAGGGCATATTTAATTAGACCATGCATTCAAACCTTGGACTCTCTCTCTCCCTACTTAAAAGCAATAATAATAATATGGATGTAATTGCAGGTGATCTACAGGGTGCATGATTCAATAGACATCACCTTGTCATACATGGGCATAAGACATAATGTTGCCAAATGCAATTTGCCATTTATTTGGCAATTAAAGGGAAATTCAACGTAACATAACTTTTTAATAAAAAAGACATAAATAAAGTAAATGGCACGAGCAGTAGGCCTACTTTCTGAAATGACTGTCAAAGGAGTGAAGGATAATTGTTGCCTATATGTGATGTCATAGGGAGGGTATACATGTGTAATGCATGCCTTACAATGACTTATCTATGACTTAGCTATGATGTTTCAACTATAAGATTTCACTTTTATAAGAATCACTTCTTTTAAAAGCAAATCAAACTTGAAATGAGTTTCTGTTTAAATGTATAGTGCAATGTAGGCCCTATATGCTCACTCATTCTGGAATGGATTTTGATTGAATACTAATGGATTTTTTAAAAATGGCCAGTAGCCATGGCAAGAAGTTCATGTATATGTATACGATTGAACTTGCTTTAAAATGAATTTAAAAATGTATGGATCTAGTGGATGAGGGTAAGGCAAGTGTTGAAAACTCTTAAAAATTGGCTCATTTTATCCACTTTTTTCAGCTAATGGTTATCTGCCATGCAGGGTGATGAAAATTTGTAATAGTCTGTATCGAAAAGTTTAAAAATGAAAGAGTGGATATACTGTGGAGCCACGATGAAGAAATATGGCTTCAGTTCTTAAAAAGGTGCACATTTTTCGCTCATTTGTGGGCTCTACAAGTGTTATGTGCCTCTGGCTTTTAAAGTTATTTTGGCATTTTGATATATTATAATATATGATCGTTCTGGCATTTCATTTTGATAGCTATATTGCGTATATACCTTGTGTCCCAGCCGAAAAAGAAACATCTCAATCCCAAAGGCTTTTTTCTTCAACATAAATCATGTCTCACTTCCTCTCTCACATGAGCTTTTTGTTAATTTGTTAGCAAGTATTTTTGAAGAACTTTGGCGAATTTTAGCATTTTTGCTTGAGAAGTACTTCCCAATATATACGCACGTGTATATATTGACCCATGTTTATACTTACTGAGTTGAATGTACAAAAACTGATCTACAAATGCTGATCTATATATATACTATATCTTACATGGATGATTTCTTAGAATATAGGAATTATACTATCTGCTGACATTACATCGAAAATGTGGTGCACTTGCACATCACTGCATAAGCACCTTAAATCTCATATATATATATATATATATATATATAGGCCTATATATAGTGAAATATTTTCTGTAAATGAATCATCCTATATACTTAAAATATTTGCCGAAATTTTGACTGCATGACGACGCCATTTTGTATGATATATATCTGAAAGTGTTTGTGTTTTGCTGAAGCTCTTTTGAATTGAGCATTGGTCTGCTGAACTGAATTATATTTTTGGAAGAAAAACAAAATTTTTGACTTGCAATCATTATACTTTGTATTTTTTATTCATTTTCTATGCATGAAGTCAAATTATTTTAAAGAAAAATCTTGTGCTTAAATATACATTAAATCAGAAAACCAATGCTGTATAGTGCATGTATACGATGCATTATGCTTCAACTCAGTATATATAATTCACTTTTACATTATTAACAAAGCTCGCCGAAAAACTTATCCAATATAGACATTGTATATATTTGAATCTTCCATCAGGTCCATTAGTGAAACTCATTATCTCTTGGCTTCTGAGAATATATCCTCTTGAAATTTTATTGAGGCTCTCTTCTTCCCACATGGAATATGTTCAAAGCATTTGACACTATATATGAGTTGATATATGAACACACGTTTACCTCGCACGCAATCCAAGCGTTAAAATGTAATATATAAATAACTCATTTGAAAATGTGCCGGTCAGTGTAAGAAAAAAGAGGACCTCAGCATTATTTTAATTCTATAATAAGACATTTTAGCCCGAAGCAGCTCAAAATGGAAGTATAGTCGACAAATCATTTGGCAATTCCTCTGCAGTTATAGACTGCGCCATGTTCATATAATGACACTGAAGTTACCGCGTTGATTACTTCAAATTGGGCAAAATGCTCAACTCCTGACAAAAACCACTACAGTTAATAATGGGTAATTTGAAGCAGCGCCATCCGACTGCCCCTCCTACTATCTTCACCCCAAAAGGCACGTGTATACACTGGGCCATGCATGCAGCTTCCAGGGATTTAAACTTAATTCACCCCTAGAAAACATGAAAATTTAAAAAAAAATCTCTTATATGCTTAAAAAAGATATTTTAGATGCTGCTGCTGTTGTTGTTGTTGTTTCGTGTGACAAACATGCATTTTCATAAATATTTTTGAATATATGCAAAATGGAAAATGAAATCCTTATGGCAGTGCTATTAGTCACCTTTTGTTCAATGAAATTTGTTTAGCTTATATTTTTTAATAATTATTTGTAGAAGCTTTGGAATGTTATCGAAATAGTAATCTGATAATAGTTTTTCTACCAGTCAAGGGTTATTCATGAACATTGTTGACTACATGCTTGAGTTAATAATAATAAAATGTATGCAAGTATTATATGCTTATTTATGCATGTTTGTCACTTTCATTTTAGTTGTGAGCTATTTGGCAGGCTATTATGAAATTACATTATTCATTATTCGATAATACTAAAATAGAATTGTATACATTAAATGCATGTGTATATCTCCTTATAACATATTTCAATCAGAAATGCAATTAAGTACCTCTGGTATAATTATTTTCATTACCTTTGGAAAGTTTTTCAAAAGCCATTTTGCCTCTAGAAAATCTAACAAAAAAAGCTAGAATGACCAAGACCTTCATCATGCAGTCTTAAGACGCCCTTTTATGCTGGATATCGTTGTATTCTGTATAGGTATACATATGCTTTTGTGTGTCTTTTTGTGCATATATAGGAAATGAATTGTTGGACACACTGATGAGGGAGGATCTTGGGTCCCCGCAGTTTCATTCGTAATTTTATTTTCCTAATATAATGTCTATGGGTCGTGTTGCACCCTACTAAGCTCTTTTCTAATTGCTACTTGTATTATTGAATCATTGAATGGGTTGTATGCTGAGATCAACAGAGCAAATGATGCCCATTTCATCCCCCTTGTTTCACCCCCATGAACACGAATGCAGATCTTATTTCATGCCTAATGTCCATATTATATGCTCTGACGAGCGTGCTTGCAGTTTTTATAGCAATTTTTTTCTTCTATATGGCGTGCATTTAATTGTAACCATTTTCATGTATTTTTTATCTGACCTATCTTTTTTAAGCAGGAATTATTATCTCACCCCGTT
Organism: Proteroiulus fuscus; assembly: GCA_034700285.1. Lineage (NCBI taxonomy): Eukaryota > Metazoa > Arthropoda > Diplopoda > Julida > Blaniulidae > Proteroiulus > Proteroiulus fuscus. Next base: position 10,782 of record JAQIXP010000924.1, read on the forward strand.
ACTGTATATAAAATATCACTTAGTTATGGGTTGTCCATTGCAATCAATTTTGTCACTTTGACATCAAAATGACAATTCAGTTGGTTGCCTATATTTTCGTAATATTTAGATTCTCCGTAATTGTATAGCAACAGTATTTTTATAAAATTATTATTGAGAGTGTTAGAATACATAATTCATCAGAGTATTTTATTACTTATTTATGGGGCTAAATTATTAAATTCATGAAATAATATTTAATTAACATGGATATTTGAAGAATGCATGATTCTGATGTTTATAATTTATAGCAGACATGTATTGTTATAATAGTTTTAGTGCATGTGCTGTGTATACACAGGGTAACTTTTAAATGGGAACCTTTTGGGAATATTTAAGATAGGACTGCAGGAAGTTCCCAATATTTGAACTTTCCCAGTTTGCTCATGAATTCCCAACATTTTTTGAAGTTCCCATGCAGGTTGATTTGTTTTGCGATTCTGCAAACTATCATAAATACAAATTAATGAATGAAATAAACCAGTGCATGATTCAATTATATTCTAATCGAGTGAGAGAGAGAATTTCCATGTTTTTAAAACAAACAAAATTGGCAAGCACTGCAATATATTTAAGTGTTTTAAGACAGTTTAGTAAATTGAACGCCATATTGCAATACATTGGTATATTGATAAATGCATCATTGTGCTCAGACAGCAAATTTTGTACCTAATTGTATACAAGATGATCATGCTATAGAAACCAGTTTAATGACATAAACAGTGCAGAGCTTTTATGCAAAAAAAATTAAATTATACTTTTCTGTTAGTCCCCCCCCCCTTTTCCTTAAAATAATAAAATGAAATAAAAAATATCTGGGCTGTTATCACAATTTCAAACTGAATGTCATACCCATTTCAAGCAGCCTCCTTCCAATTTGCAGCTCCTATATAACCCAGTACCACTGAACTAAATGTCCAACAATTAATTCTTTAAACTCTCGATCTAAGGTCTTATTTTGAGAAAGACCTATGATGCATGCATGGCTTTCTTTAAATAAGTTATTTTTCACAATCAAGATATGATAACCCTGGGGTATAGGAGGATACCTGAAATTAAATAAAAAATACAAGCTCCATAATTATCTCTCTGAAAGGATTTTTAGTCATTTAAGTACAGGAAGTTTTTGCAACTACCGGTAAATGATTTTTAATTTCAATAAATAAAAAATCCAAAATAACAAAAACCAAATTTAATTCTGACTGTACAAGAGTGCAAATGTCCACATAGCCACGCATGCACGCTTTGGCACTTTGACACGCTATTTTGTGACATTATTTTCTTTTTTTTTCTGACCCTTGTTTTCAATTTCCAAATCAAAAGCCAAATAAAATAGGGGTCTATTTATGTTTTTATTCCACTTGTTTTTATTGTCTTTTTTTTTTCTTTTCCTTAAACATTTTGCAAGAGATGGCGCCTCCAAATAAGTACTTGGGTGTCGCTCACTTTGTTACCTGAGACCCCCAAAACCATGATTAAATACGTAAAGATAGGACTTAAATGTACGTTGCATGTCACAAATGAATTTTCATTCACGAATGCAGCCTCAAGTCCCATCATTTTTCATTGGGTAGCTCTTCATACAAGGTGCATTGTGTTCCTTTGGCAGGTCATGCAAGCAAAACCCAAAACAAGTAGGAAATGTTGGTTTTGTGCCTTTTTATTAAAATAATGCACAACAAGCTATACTTATATTTAGGAGGAAGAAAAAAAAATTAATGCTCACAGGACTTGCTTTTTTTATTATTATGTTTTCACGTTCGAAAAGCATATAGAAGCAATTTCCCCCATCCCCCCTTATATATATCCTTTTTTATATTATTTAGTTTTAAAAACTAATTTCCGACGTAATTTTGGTAAAAAAATTTAAAGAAGAAAAAAGGCACATGCAACCGCTCATTAATTGCCTTGTAATAACAAATGCCGCATATGGAATTAGCTATACTGGATGTATTTATAAGTACCACTTACATAATTAATTTAGAAATTCACTTAAATTTCTATGCCTGCCTATTAATTGGCATGCAATAATGGAATTTATCATTTTATTGTTAATTGCACAAACAAAGATATTCAAAATATTTAAGAAAAGCCATTGACTATAAGCGAATTAAGTGGCTATTTTTTGTAGGGCCTATAGTTCTATACTCATGCATGTTTCTAGCTTCCTTCTTCGTTCTGGTTCTGCATGCATGGTATATTGGTTCTATTTGTATTTCTGCGTTATTCTGGTTCCTTCTGTATACTCTTTTGGCTGTGAATCTGTGTTTTTGGCTCATACTCTTATGCATGGCTGTCTTGTAATTCAAATTTTAAGAATTTTTGACTTTTTGACGCATTATGTCTATAAATTTTGCATTCATTCTGTTAATTCATATTCTCTATATTGAGATTTCTGTAGCAAAAAGGAATTATATAGAAATATAAAAAAATATAAAGAAATCTAATTCCTTGATAATAAAACCATGATATTTAGTCAATGTTGTGCAATGATATCCAAAAATATTCACTTATAGAACCTGCCTTATGTAATTCATAGTTTTATAGTGAACCGGCGTTTTAGTTAATATCTTTATTGCATATGTGGAACACACATTTAAAATATTTATACTTTTGCATAATAAAAATTTTAGGGGCATGGGTGACCCATCATACGGTCATATACCCCCAAAGTTTGCTTACTTTAGGAATACAAACCCTGAAACCTCCGCTCTATATCATGCATGGATTTGAAAAGTTTTTACAAAATATATAATGTTGTTGCCTTTTAGGTCCTCCATTGTGGAACTCGATACAAATCATGCAAATATACCCAAATGAGCATCCAAACATATAAATTGGTTTGTGGCTCTCCGTGACTGTAGACGCCACTTTTTTGTATGCACAAGGCACCCTTTCCTTTAATCTTGGCATAAATTTACTAATTTAGTATTATCATAACACCTATAGCTGAAGTCATGGGGGTCACTGCATAGCATGCTTTGCATTATGGATATACTAGCATACGCAAGAATACCAAAAAATCACTCGTCCTTTTAATTCGACCATTTGCCATTTATTTTTTTAAAGTTTTTATATAATGAAACCCCAAATTTAGCACAGTTCTCGCCTCGGTCGCATGAGCACCCTCCAATCGGGGCAAGGGTATAGGCAGTTGCTTACTCTCCTCCCACTCCCCTCCCCCACCCGGTTCCTTTGGATTTTGGCTTATATGTTGGTAACCAATTTGGAAATTGGTTACCAACATATAAGTTGGTACCCCTCCCATTGGAAATTTTTGTATCATTTGTCCACCTTTTTGAAAAAAAAAATCCTACTGGCGCCCATGGTTGGACGTGCCAATACACATGTTTCCATTATTTTGGAAATTGGGTCGACTGACACAATTATAGTAGGCCTAGTTAATTTTTTTATTTTATTTTAAACAATTACACTTTCAAGAGCTATTTTGAGCAATTTTTATAAATGATTGTAAAAAAAAAAAATATAATAACCCTGGGAAATGTCCCTGAATTTATATTGATTAATTATAGTTTTTAAATATATTTTCCTATATTTCTGAAAAATTTGAAAGCCCGTGCAACTTCACTCAATTTTTCCTTGAACTCAGTCGGGAGTCCTGTCTAAATATTGTTTCCAAAATATTAGGCATCTTCAATCAACTCTGCAGTACTTGCTGACCTACAATTTCAATAATAATCAGTTTGAAACTTTTCCAATGCAAAAATGGTTTGAAAAGCCGTAAGCCCTAACCCCATATCGATTTGGATTTTGGGTTTTTAATCTCATAACCCCTGATTGTAATGGAAGTTAGATTTTACACATTGGTAAGATGCATTTAAAAAATTCGAAACCCATAGTTGGTCCATTGTTATGTTCAATAAATTTTCTATAGCCAATACATGATGATAGCCATTTAAGACAGAAGTGAAACCGTATATATACTTAGGGAGGGAATACATGGTTCCATTTTACCGTAGAGTACCATGCAATCAGTCTACCTGGAGGCAAAATGATAAATGTTTAAGGTATAAAACTTAGAGAAAATGAAAGCCTTGTAAACGCTTTTTTATAAAATTTAAAAGGGACCGTTTTAGTCTTTACCAAAATATAGTGGTTAATCATATTGCAATATATTATTTAATGGCCATACTAAACGACAAATATCACCATCTAAACATCATATTATATGTAACATAATGGGCTATTTTACCAAAAGCTCATTTTTTTATCGAAAGGTCTTTTGCTATGTTATTTTACAATTTCGAAAATAATGGTGTGCTCGGTATAGCTTGCATTGAACCTTCATTTTTGAGTTTATTAAATGTCAACTGTCATGATATGTAAATTTAGGACTTTTAGTACAGCATTTTATGGTCCACTTCCTGGTAAAGAACTCATATGACATCATACTGAATTGCTAGTTTTACTTCAAATATGACATCACATGGTCTTTCATTTGGAGAATGATGTATCATAAAATACTGGTAGGCCTACCTGAAACTGTGAATTGTCTTCTATGCAAACATTAAGCAATAGAATATATATAATCTTAATAAGCATGGGGAGTTATGCGAGGTGCGATTGGGGACGTCCATAAACATATCACTATGGTTGTGACATATAGTGTGATTTTTAGGGTGTAGGTTGGAGTAGGAGGGTTGACATGGGATGCCACATATAATTAAGAGCTGTGCAATTAATTTCACTTTACCAGACCCGAAATCAACTTAATGTGCAAAATAAAATTGGTTTTAAAAATGATGAAAATTAGTGTGATGTCGTTTATGAATGACCCCATTGTTAGAAATTGCTAGGAATTCCATGAAATGATGTCAATTGACATTAGAGATTTCCTTCTTAAACATTTAAAATTATTGATTTGCTTGCCAAGAATTGATTTGCATTTCCTTCTGAGTTTTGGATTGCCCCTAACAATATGGCATTCTGTTTATGCTGACTTTAAGATGCAATTTCTTCTCGAAATTAATTTTTGTTCCAAGATGTGGTGCAGTGCACGTAGGCCTACCAATTACTTTTGATTTGTGGGAATATGCATTATACACTGCCAATTTTTGCAAGAAAAATCTTGGGAAGAGCATCTTTAAAGGAGCATTGTCCTGTAGAAATTGGAGTTTCAAAACTTTTTGAAAATTTAATGAATATATAGCATAGCCTATAAACTATTTGGATTTTTTTAAAAAACTATTGAAAATTCTTTTTGTAACAACATGCATGCATGCATGGCATTTGATTTGGGCTTGACATCCCCATTGTAATAGTGTTGTGGGTGGTCGCCAAATTTTCGACTAAAAGTCTGCAAAAATACTTTTTTTGACCGAAATGAAAGTGACGTGAATGGACTAATCACTTAACCATTTAGAAATTTCTATAGGCTAGTTTCATGGTCGAAGTAATTCAAATTGCTCCCCCTTTGGAGTGTCACCTCCACTTCGTGTCACACAATACCAGAGACAATACTTGGTGACAGAAGGCTTTGTATACAAGTATATACACTCTGCTTTGTCCTTTAGACCTGTAAATACCAATGTCTGAAAACTTTTTTCTCCAAATTAACCAACTATAATAGCTATACTATGCATTTGCAAAAACTGCAGAATGAGTACAAAATTTCAGCTTTTTTAGTGTTATGTACAAGTATATAAAGAAAATAGAATATCAGAGTGACCCTATATCCAAACACAAGAATAAAGCTCCTGAGAAATTATATGAGAAAAACGAGAATTTCAAAAATGTGACATGATGTATTGTGTAGCCATTGGTTGCGTCTCATTTTTCAATTTATCATCATATTTACAGATTGAACAGTGAAATGCCTTTCATTGATAGAAAACATGTTATAGCTTATTCACTACATAGTATTGTTTGTGTGTATTTATACCTGAGCAAGGGTATATAGCATCCATCATAATCGATTGCAAATCTGATAATATCAAACATAGTGCATGACAACATGGCACCCTTATCTTCCTCTGACATTTGTGATTGACTCGACTTTTGACCTTAGTTGAGAGGTTACAGTGAATTTTCATACATAGCCTGCCTGTCATACAGTGCCAATGTTGATTTTGTGAAAATAATTTTTTTTTTACATAAATAACAATTGAAAAGCTAAGATCAAAAATCACATGAGTCCATTTTTGCTGAAAATGAGATATATTTACATAAAATTGTAGCTAATGTAGTTTTATCCACTGATTCAATAACAAATTGGGGTAAGTTAGGAAAAAGTCTCATTTTTCCAGTCTCAAATGAAAACTACCAGAATCACTAAGTGCAAAATTTTGGGTGTAGGGTTAAAGTGGACTCAAAACAAGTAATTTTTTTCAAGGGAATCAAAATGTAAAGGTGCTTAGGTATCTTATATAAGTGCAAAGGTATCTTAATGCAATAAAATTGCATTTTTATCAAAACAAGAAATCTGGACTCATGTGGTTTTTTATCTCAGCTCTTCAATTATTTTGTGTGATACTTGCTTGGGTGTTGTGTGACCCAGGTGTCCTGTAACATTGCTATCAAATTAATTATTCTTGCAATATAGTTGAATGCAAACTTTGTTGCGGGAAAAAAAAATTGCTTCCAAAAATAGGCGAATTATTTAATGTTTGAACCTTTAAAAGTCATATTTGGTTTCTGATTAGTAATTGTATTTATTTTTCAGATGGATTTTCATTGTGCTTCGATCCTAACATCATGTTACATGCATTTACAACATTCTGGATATAGTTGGTGGTCAGTTTCAAGTTCGGTGGTCTACAGCAATCCCACCCCTTGATCAGGTAATATTATACACTTCTTTGAGAATTGTCAACAGGATTTTTAATCCTCATCTATTTTCCAATAGCATGCAACTAGTGGTTTGCATATATTTGTTTACTAATAGCCTCCCTCCCCAGCGGTCATCTTAATTCCATGTTGACTGCAATATTTCATTTGGTCAGCTTAAGCTTGTTCACTCTATATGCAAAATACTCCTATTTGATCTTGATGTAAATTTATGGTTGCCATTTAATAACCCTACTTTCCATAATCAAAAATTGTCAGTGCAGTTTTTGACACCTGCCAGGGTTAAACGTATGCTCAGAATACACACTGTCCAGTTCTAATGAATTATATAATGTTATGGACTACAATGATTGTGAAGCCAATTCTTGGAAAATTTTGTTTTCGAATTTCTAGGAAATTTTGAAATTCTTCATTTCCTATTTTTTTTGCTTTTAAAAAATAATTGATAATTTTTTTTTATACTTTTTACCAAATTGTATTTAAATTAAGTGTAAGGATTCTCGTTTTTGGTTTTCTTAGAAAAAAAAATAAACAAGAATTTTTGTTTCCAAAATATTTCCAGAATTTTTAAAATGGCATTGATTGATCCCTATTCTGCCCATCACGTTTACTTTCGCCATTGACTATAGTATCTCGATGGAATTGGACTATAATTACTGACCACAGTATTATTATAGGGCCACTGCAGTGCCCTGCAGTGGATTCCTCTTTTTAGGGAAAAAATTCTCAACGCCTTAACTCACGAATTATCGTTGACCTGCACCCCTCCATCCATTCACCCTATGGCCTCCCTATACCTCCCTTATTTTGCTACCCTTTACACTTGACCATTTTTTCGGCACCATTTTGTTTTCTTTTTTATTTCAGTACTTATAGACAAAATTGCACAATTTTTTCATGGAAATCACAACATGCAAGGGAAATTTTTTACTTTAAAAATATTTATAAAATAGGTCCTATATTCGTTTGCAACTCTCTTCAGTGGGATATTGCACCTAATGATAATTTTCACAAAAAAGTAATACTTTAATATGATCAGCATTCAAAAAAAATTGTCTTTATAATTTATGGTGCATGATTAAACTGATACCTGAATGCAGCAGCATGATTTTCATATTTTTTACAAGAGTTAATTAACTTATACACAGTCAGTTTATAACCTGGTTAATTTAAACTAAACTCGTAACTATTTCAAAAATCATGTATGACATCAATCATTGATTTGATGTCATGTTAAAAAGCAAGGATCAATTAATGGCTATAGTTTTATAAACCTGCATGTATGTATGAGTAATGCCATTCGCGTGCCTCACCTCGAGTAATTGAGTAGCATTATGAAGACAAAAGCTATAATTGAGTAAGATTCGTAGAAAATTATTTTATTTTTAACCCTAAGATTTGCGTGAGCTTGTTTGTTAGCCATCACTTTTTGTTTCTTGCTTGCAGGGAGCCAATTAAGTGAAATTCTATTGTTCTCGCAACCTATTATTGCTGTAATTTTATGGCAGTTTTTTATTTCTTTTATTTACCCTTTTATTTTTTGAAAAACAAAATTGTTTTTTTTTTCTTCAAATGATCACTCCTTATATGCTTTTTCCAAACAAAACTTATAGATAGAACGAGTAAGTTATATGCTAATGGCTCATTTCGACTTAAACAATTATAGGTGTCACGGATGCAAAGGCTACCATACATCCAATGATTCCTTGTAACATTTGTAACCTTTTTAGCCTCCATCTAGCGCCAGTTTAATTTTCATCGATTGCTGTTGCCTTCCATGGGGGTGTCCATTGGCTCTCGGGAGCATAAGGCAGACTGTAGGTTAGGATTAATCTACTTCTAAAACCCGGACCTACATGTAATAAGTTAGGATTTCAGTAACAGACGAATCCTATAACGTATACAGTTTGCTATTTGCACCAGAGAGCCGATGGAAGCCCTCGTGTATGGCAACTGCAAGCGATGAACATTAAACTGATGCTAGGTGGTGGACCCTGGGCCAAAAATTATTGAAACCAACTATGACTGATGCAAACAGAACCAATTAAGTGAACATAACTTTTATGAAACCTTTATGACTGCATTGAAATCATGTGTTTCACTGACATTCTACCTGCATTGTGTGACCCATACCCATGCATGAAATAGGGGAAATGCCTACAAAATCAGGCAGTAAATGAAGTGAATGTCACAGAAGTAAAACACACCAAATAAACACTGAATTATTAATTAATGTAGCATTAATTATTGATTGCTACAATAGTGGGAATTGTGGATAACCACTGACTTTGCTTTGTTCTTCTTTGTTCATTCACATGCAACTAATAATTTGAAAAGGGTAGAGGTGCCCATGTTAAGCAATTTTGTTTTGCTGTTATTTCATGTTTGTGTTGGTCTTAATTGCTACATTCAAAACAAAGCTATAATGCATGCTACAAAGCATTTTCTGGAAAGCTTTTGTGTGTATTTACATTGACAGGAGAATGCATCTGCAGATGCTGAAACAAATGCTTTGAATTTCTGAACTACAATAATCATTATAGAATAGGCTAAAAGGTGATAATTCATATAGGCTTCTGTGAAGTGCACGTGGGCCTATTTTCGTGAAAAGCCTGGCTAAATGCTCCAATAAGCACACTGCCCACCTGGCCATGATAAAAATACACATTGGCATGTGTTTGTTCTGCAATGAAATGCATTTACACAGTAATGCAATGGGAAATCCCATGCACTGAACAGTCCATTATATTATGGCATTGCATCTTCTTAAAATAGGTGTTTTGAAACAAGTATCTGAAACGATGTTTCAAAACAAAGACTGGTGTCGTCATACAATGGAACACGTGCACTGCAATTTCAAATTGCTTTGTTAGAAAAATGGTATATATTTTTATTATTTCTTTATTTTGACTGAATAAGGGTACACTGAAATCCCTAAATGTGTAATTTCACACAAACAATGTGCAAAAAAGTTGCACACACTTAGTGTGTAAAGGATATGTAACACACTTGGTGTGTATAAATGGTGCGTAACACATTAATGTGCAATATTACACAATTCCTAGTAATTAATTGCTGGCAAAAATTTATTTGGTTTATGCTGCCTGCATATTGCATTAGATTGTGCAACATTCTTCAGTATTAAATTTTTGGCCTAAAAATGATATTCTAATCGACCACCATGATTTAAATCTGATAATCATGCATCTCATCTACATACAATCATGTATCTTGTCTGTCATCTTTCAAGCTTGCCTCCATCTTGTGACCAATCCTGTCTGCCATCTTGTGTCAATACATCTTGCAAGTCCCTGCCAATGGTCCTGCATAATACTCCTTATATCTGCTGCATGTCCTTTGTTATTTCGGAAAAAATTTCGTAACCCGTCCGTTAACCTAGAGTAAAAAAAATACCATTTTTTAGCATTTTTTGAGGGGATTCCAAAAATCCATGCCCGGTTTTTCGGAAAAGCACCCTTCAGAAGTTATGGCGTTTTTTTTACCTATCCTAACCTAACCTAACCTAACTTAACCTAGCCTAACCAAGCCTAGTCTAACCTAACCTATAAGGTAACCATTTGGCCCATGCCCCCAATGCTATAAAAAACACAAAAAAACGCCATAACTCCGGAAGGGGGCTTTTCCAAAAAACCGGGCATGGATTTTTGGAATCCCCTCAAAAAATGCTAAAAAATGGCATTTTTTTT
>JAQIXP010000925.1:0-21329 GCA_034700285.1 Proteroiulus fuscus
TTAAGAGCATTTTGGAGTGTTTTTGACCAAAAAAAAAAAAAAAAAAGTAGTCAACTTTTGCAATTATGAATCAAAACTTTCAAATTTTCGCCTGTGGCCCAAAATTTTATACATTTTTTTTGGGTCCCACCCCTTGCAAAAAGTTGTAATGACGTCCCTGGGTAGGGGGTGGAAACTCCCAAAGTTTTGGCAATTTAAAAAAGGGGTTATCAATCATATGCAAAATGTTGATCATTGGAGGAAGATTGAACCTCCCTTCCCCTTTTGCTGTTTGCTGAGGTGTGGACCACTAACTAAACTCCTGCCAAATTAAGAGACATTTCAATATGCAAAAATAATTTCATGACTTTTCATAGGGGCGCCAAAATTTGAAATTGCACTCCCTGGCCAGAAATTTAGTTACGGCCCTGCTCCACAGAATCTGATCTCATCAAAATCCGGGATTTTAGCTAAATCTGTCCATAAACATATTCATCGAATGAGATTATCACTCTATTACAATGTTAAACACAACAAGAATAATCGTTTTTGCCTGGTTTTTATTAATGGCATACTGCCATACAATTATTGATCAAAAATAACCCACTGAGGGAGGGATGAATGGGGTTGGGAGGGGGGATGGGGGGAGTATAGGGAATAATATGACTTTTAATGAAGACCACCCGATGACAATCCAGCACTAATGGCGCATGTACACAGCCTATATGTACTTCAATTGGGTTTTTATTCTCTAATGTACCCTATACATTCAATGTGCATATAACAAAGCATGAAATTCAGCTTTTTTGGAACATAACGTCAATGGGGGTTATCCAGGATTAAACCGGGATTCACAGTTTCCCTATTGTATTTGGCTGGTGAATTATGAGCCCAGTATCCCATCATGCACCATGCAGGGGTGTTATAGGGATTATTAATATTATGAGGAATTAAGGGTTAGATGATAATGAATCGAGGACACAAGGGGAATTCGGGATTTAAGAGTCGTCCAGAGCATCCAGGAAATCCTGGAAATCCAGAGTAATTGACGAATTCCTGGATGGATATTACCTTGCTTATGCTATATTCTTATGCTTGCTTATGTTTGCTTATGGACGCTCAAATATTACATCACACACTTGGGGGGAGTAGGTAGGGGTTTTTTTGGTAGAAGGATTGTGATCTGGAGTGACATTGGGGAGGGTAGAAAAAATTGTTGCAATGCTATATAATAATTATAAACTCTATATGAGTTAATTTTAAAAAAAATCTTTTTAATTTTGAAATTTTTAGAAATTATAGAACAATTTTAAATAGAATATTGATATGCTATAGTTACTATAGTCAGATAAACCTTATCATGTGCAATGTTTTATTACCTATAGCGGGTAGGAATTAAAGAAACTGCGAAAGCATATAGCCAATTGAGCCGGAAGGGGGGGGGATGAAGAGGGGGAAGTTACTGTTTTTGTCCCCCTAATTATAGCACTTTTGACTTGATTCACTTGGATTTTGTACTCAAAATTGCCAAATCAATGCAAAATTCGGTGATGTTGGCGCCTTTCTCCTCCTCCTCCTAGAATTTGTCACGGGGGATGGGAATTGGGGGGGATGGGGAATTGCTGCAACATTGTGATATACATGTAGCATGATATGTAAAAGAGGACTTACAAGTTGGATCAGAAAATTTGAAGTTTTCAGACTTAGATTCATAAAATGTTGAAAAGCTAGATGCAATTAAGCCTTTAGCTTTTTAGCTTTCAGCCGCAATCATGCATGATACCCCTAACTTTTCTGTAGAACTCAAATAATGAAATGTTTAAATTAGTTTCATTTCTTTACATACTTCCTAAAATTGGACTATAACCTTCAAAATAGATGGATGTACAGTATATAGTAACCTCATCGTGCATTCAGTTTTTAAGGCACCCTTTTGAAAACGGCTAATGGCTAATGGATATTGTCCAATGGCTGAAGGCTAATGGCTATCAATTTGGTAGTCATTACAAATATACTCAAAAAAACATTTAGCTCAAGAATTAATTGCGTGGTTAAATAATTAGGGATTGCTCTTTTGAAAATAACAGCAAAATAAAAATACAAAGGGTATTTTTTCTGTTTCTAAACAACTTGTTTATGTTTCATGGCAATCTTAGAAGCCATGCATAGACAAAACCATTTTTATTATATAATTATTATCAAAATCACTTGCACGGATTAACAACGCTAATTAATGGTAAAGATGTGGCAAACAGTTTGACTACTGCCTTTTCACAAATTTCATATATATGGAAAATAAATTATTGTCCATGACAACCTTAATTAGGATTATTAGGGGACGTCCATGAAGGATCAATGCCAAACTTATTTCGATATAATATGTAGGCCTTTTCCCTCTCTCCCTCCTCCCCCCCCCCCCTCGTCGTCCTCCATAAATTAGATTTTGTCCAAAATCTGTCAACTCCCCCCCCCCCCCAAACCAAAAGGACGTTTGAAATCTGTTTGTTCCTCCCTCTCTTGGACGTCTTTTATGAGCTTTCCCTCATCCCTCATATTTTACTTTATGTCAGTCCAAATTTTCTGGACGTGTCGGGGATGGGGGGGGGAAAGGGGGGTGAAGAATTAAAGGTAGTTTGGCACATATAATTGCAGTAAAACTGGCAGCTATTTTTTTGTATTTTGGCATAAAATTATCCCGTTCTTGAGGTGGGGTTGCTTTAAACCCTAGCCTCCCCCCCCCCCCCCTTCTAAAATCATTATGGCACTGCTTTATGTGATTGATTGAATTTACCTTACTTTAAAATAGTGTAAATTCTGTACATACGAATACAGACAAAACTGATTTAATAATAAATAAAATAAAAAAGCCAAGCCAAAACCTGGATTCCAATTGATTTAAATTGGTCCATGCATTCCATGCATGGAATGTTAAAAATAACTGTATTTTATGAGAGCATTTGTGGAACTACTATCTATAGTACGTAGTAAAATGATAGCCATGCAATAAAATATACAGTCCAAAAGAAAGATATGCACTTTTCATCAGTTTCTATTGTATGTATCTATATTGGGTTGGGGGGGCGGAAGGGGTGTTGGGACATATATAAAGACGCCCTGCAATAGCTAAAAGACAACGAAACCACATTAACTGCAAATGTAAGTTCGTTGTTGGCTTCTAATGAAAACATTTATTAGGGATGAGCTTTTGGTGTATAAGGCCCGATGACAGTCAATCTGAGCCTTAAATTCCCTAGGGCATCTTTGATTTTCGAAAGCTTTTCGCACAAATGAAATACATTTCGCTTTTTGCCAGCTAATTCATTTATAATTTATAAACAGTTACGTTCATTTGTTATAGAGATACTGAGCTATATATAAGGGACCATTCCCAAGGGCAAAGCATAAAAAGGGAATTTATATATATATGTGTAGGTATAGAAAGGCCCTAAATATATATATATCAGAATCCCATATGCTTATATGAAAATATTTTACTCCTAGAAAAGCTCATTTTGGATATGCTTTTGGAGTTATACGACAAAAGCCCCTGTTCGTTGCTTCCCATGCATGCATGCATGCTATGAAAGGGTGCATGGCAATTTTCCTTAGCATCAAAGGTCATGTACCTATAGTACATCATTCAATATCCTATTTCAGTCAGCTGAATTCTTAAAGCTCTATCATGACTTTTCCAGATTTTCCCTGACCAAAATAATATTTTTTCTTGACATCTTAATGCACTTTCTATAATAAATAATATGAATTTTGGCAGATTATACAATCCTTGAAAATGTTCAATATTACAATCATGAAAATGAATTGAAATATTTACAGAAAATAATTATGCAAACTGTTTAATATTTATATTAATGGGAAAGTCCCTCTTTGTAGCAAGTAATATATATGTTGTAGGGCCTACACACTTACTAGATATAAATGGCTGTGATAATAATTAGTGTTGCGGATTTCTATATTGAAACAATTACGACTTTTACCAAATACATGTTTGGCGCCAATTTTCTACAGATTTAAGCAGACATTGATAGTTGGTGGCGCCCTCTAGGACATGCATGTCTACGTGTTTCATTAGAACTAATGTCTTTTATCCAATAGAGGGCGCTAAATACTGTCAGTAAAATGGTGCCTATTTGGGCTTAATATTTTCATCCAAATCCTATTCATGTCATTTTATTTAATGATTGGTGGGCTCAAATAAAATTGCAATTTCCATTAATTTTTTCATGCTCTTCCTTCTACAACCCACTACTTTCAAAATGGGACTTTCCCTTATCTTATACAAATTAGCTTAATAAATTTCCTTGGCTTCCTCAGCTATTTTGAGATTTTCCCTGACTTTCTTTGACCAAATTCCTCTTCCCTGACTTTCTTTGACCAAATTCCTCTTCCCTGACTTTCTTTGACCAAACTACTCTTCCCTGACTTTCTATAGGTCAGTATGAATCATGTACATGCATATTTATGCACTCCCCAACCCTCCCCCCTCTCTCTCTGAGATTTAAGAGAGATTCTTAAATTAAGTGCATGCATTAATAGTTTAAAACATGGTACATGCATGAATTTCTAATTAATACTGACGTATGCAGAAATGCATGGGATATATTCAAAAAATTAAAAATCAAAAATATAGATGCTTACATATTAAGTCAATGATATATTTTGCATAATTTTATCAATTTCTTCGTGCATTGTAATGGACCCAATGTACTTTTGCATTGAGTTATAGAAAATATATTTTTAAGGTATATCTAGCCCATACCTCTATATGGTATATTATTATATGGTCCCACACATGCACACGTGCATATGCATTAAATGTATACTTCCATGCATATATGTATATAGTCTTAATGGTCCATTATATGTATTCTTTACACATTGGAATCCCAAAGGGAATAATATGTGATACTGAATATAATGCATCAAAGGCATATTATATACGTACAAGTTGAAAGCATTGGACACCTAATTGCCTGTAAATCTGACAGCACCAGTGAAAACAAGCAAAGGGAGGAATATACCCAAATGCATGTGTGCACAGGGATTTAAGCTCTATATACATACTTATAGGGGCCTCAACATATGCATGAAATGTCCTTATAATGACAAGCAAAGAGAAAGAGAAAAATAATCGATAAAAATGTTGCCAAAAACTCAACAAATCATTGGCCAGGAAAATGGGGCGAGTTGTTGCAAATCCAACCAATCTATTTTCATTATGCATCTAGTTTAATAATATATATACGTAACACGAATTACAAATGAATTGTATGCTCTGCGCCATCTTAGAAGAGGGCAGAAATCAGGGTTGGTTGTTGTGAAACCCACTGCTGCTATCAAAGTATGTTTTTAAAACAAGTATTACAGCAATATGATTTATTTAAATTATTTGGTTAACTTTTAATTGACAGTTAATTATAGTTATAGTTATAAGTGTATATTGGAAGAAATAGGAAAAATACTATAATAAATTATTGATACAAAACTATATATAAGCACCTGCAATTTTCCAATACCATAAAAAGTCATTTTCAAAAACCGTGAAATGTCAATTTAAAAAAAACCATGAAATGTCATTTTACAAAAACCATGAAATGTCATTTTCAAAAACCATGAAAAGCCATTTTTGAAAACCATAAGTCATTTTAAAAAACCATGAAAAGTCATTTTCAAAAGCCATGAAAAGTCATTTTCAAAAACCATGAAAAGTCATTTTTAAAAACCATGAAAAGTCATTTTTTAAAACCATGGAAAATCATTTTCAAAAACTGAAAAGTCATTTTCAAAAACCATGAAAAGTCTATTTTCAAAAATATGAAAATGTGGTTAATAGTGCATCTGCATGATGACATTTCAGAAAATAGAGATAGGAAAACTATGGACTTCTGGCTAAAATTAAAAACAAAGAAAAATTCTGGAATATCCTACAAAGTAGGCCTATGCATGTTATCACTTGTATACTTCATTAAAAAGCATGGAAATTATGATAATCAAGTGGGTACTTTCTAAAACAAATCCTGATCAATTTACAAATTGCGTAGCCTATCATTAAAAATTTCAAAAATTGATACTGAAAAAATAATTAAAAAACTCGATTCTAGAAAATATTTTTTTTTCCAAAAAATGTAATAAATTGCTATTCAAAATTAATTAAAAAATTCCAGATTCTTGAAAATGAGTTTTTTCTTTTTTTAAATACACGTGTTAATATGAAATATTCGCATTTTCCAATATACTGTGTTTTCAGCCATTTGTATATGAATAAACCAGAATATTATTTATTATAAAAATGGTAGAGAGAAATATACAAATCACAAAAAAAGTTTGGCAAAAATGAATTGCAAAAAGGAATGAAAATGATGTGAAAAATTGCCTAAAAGTATATTGAGAAATCACAGATCTCTCTAAAAAATCTCCAATTTCTTTGCAAAATTAATTTCTTTTCAATCTTTTGATATATATACAAGCATGTGCATGTGCTTTGCCCAATTAGTATATCGTCGATGAATGTTAATTGTATCTTAATTGGTCTTCACTTGTAAATAAATAAACAGATTTGGTTGGTTAATTTAAACAAGTACGTTTTTATTTGAGTTTAATTAATTGTGGCAAACAAAGTTATGTGTTGCGGGAAAATAATTAACATCTAATTTCATCAAATGAGGCTCTAATCTATTCTAAATTAGACGAATTAACTCTTGATATAAATGCGCCGCAAGCAAAAATCTAATTAAATTGTCTAAAAATGGATAAAAATCTTCTATAAATATTAAATATGCTATATATAGAGCTGAAAATAGCATTTAAAAAGTAAACGGAAGGCATCTTGCAAATAAGTGCATTATATATATTTAATAATATTTTCTTTCCACCTATTAGCCTTATTAGACACCAACATAAACCTAAATAATTTATAATTTGTGATTATAAATGAGGACGCGAGATCTTCAAATCTGCAATTATTCCCAAAAACTGAACATTGTTTCTATCCTGTAAACAAAACGTATTTTGTCCTCATTGAAAATGTATCCCAGTATAATAATAATCATATTTATGTTCAGAAATATAATTTCAATTTCTCTAACGATTATTAAAATTTTAAATTATCATAATTTCATTAAACTCAATTGGTTCAATATTTAGGAAGAAAACAAAATTAAAATAGCAAGATGTGAAACCTTACATGCCTCATAATTCAAATGTTTGCTCTTATAAGAAATTTTACCCATAGGCCCTATACGTTTCCACAAATATATAAATATTGAATGAATTGTTCTTAAAATATAGAAATGTTATAGGAACTTTTCCCAAAATGTAATATATATACCGAAATGTAAGACTATAATTTAAAAAAAATTAAATATATTACAGGACATTTAACCAAAATAACAGAATAATAATTACAGGATTTCTTTTCCAAGCTAAATGAATAGGCCTACTATTGTATTTTTTCCCCAAAAATATAGGAATTCCAAAATTTTAGAAATGTTAGGAATTTTGTCCCAAAACATTAAAATACTAATAAGGGAATTTGATTGCAAATATATAAAGTGAATATTATAGAATATTTTTCCTAAAATATAGTAGGCCTCATATTGCATGCAGGCATTTTTTTGACAAAATTTAAGAATGTTATGAGAATTCTTTCCATGGCAATGATATAGGAATATTGTCCTAAAATATAAGAATATTACAGGAATCTTTTTTTTTCAAAACACTAGAATAGCATGAAAACTTTTATCATAAATATTGGAATTATTATAGGAATTTCGTCCCATATAATATAGAAATATTATAGGAATAGTTTTTCTAAAAATACAGGCATATTAAAAATTTTTTTTTCCAATACATGAGACTACTAGCTATAGCTGAGCTACCCAGTATTGCCCGGGCAAACCGAAATTATCCTGGGGGATGCGCGCCGCCAGAAACCCCCCTCCCCCCAACGCCATGTCATTGTTGGCAGCACACCAAAGCAAAGGTGTCATGTAGTGCTGCTATGTGTAAGAGGCAAGCCCCTAAGTGAGATTATGTACAATATTACATGTATAATTATAACGCATTCAAAATTGATAACTATTATTATTATTAAACTACCTCTGTTAGTCTTCCCCTGGTTAAGCAATAGGTCTCAAAGGATGAGTTTAAATTCTTGCCCTATTATAAAAATACACAGAATTTATTATGACAGAATAGTCGAACGTCCCTTTTGTCGTCATATTTTAGCACTTTTGGGTGAAAACATTAAACGATAATGATATGTGCAACTGATATGAATATTAATGAAATACATTTCACAAAAGGTCGTACCAACGAGAGACGAAAGTGAGAGAGTGAGTGAGGGGCATAAAGGAAGGAAGGAATACAGTAAGGATTAAAGGGGCCTTTTTGATTAATGACCATTGGGACCTTCATGTACAACCAACTACAGTCGATATTTTTAACAGCTAAAAGACATTGCATTATATTGTCAAAAAAATGGACCCAAAAAATTTCTGTAAAGGCAGAAAAAATAAAATACAAAATCTAAATCTTAAATACTACATTAGTAATGTAAATGGCATACAATATTATTTATAAGTGAAGCATTAAGAAAACCCCAGTTTTATGATTTCTTTTTAATTATTTTTTTAAACAAGTCATGAATTGTATTCATCATGAGTTAAAGGGACAGTCCCACCTTACCTCAAGCACATTTTGCAAGAAAAAAGGGATAAGAACAAGAAGAACGTAGAAGTTGAAATTTAGAATTGCCATTCAGTAGTTATTAATTTTGAAACATGCCAATGTGGACAAAAAATCTCGATGGTTGATATTAGCCATGTTAGAAGTCATTTTGACAATTGCGCATACGCACCTTCTTGTAATAAACTTGAAGGCGGCCTAGATGGTGAGCAAGTTTTTGCGTAACAGATAATTGCATAACGTGAATAGCCAACTTGAACCCCCCCCCTTGCACGCAGCGCCATTCTACCTGGGTGGGGGACTATTATAAGAATGGCGCTTATCAGCTTTTCTGGAAACATCGTGAACCAACTGATAAGCCAACTGGCCAACTGGCCTTCTTTATTATTAATAATCTCAAGTTTAAGATTCATTTGTCACAAAGTGGGACTGTTCCTTTAAACACTGCATATATAGGTGCCTTCCCTACAGAGTCCAAGCCCAGAAATAAAAGAAGAGGAACTTCAGTGTTTGTCTGACACTGTGGTCATCTCAGAAAAATTTGGGGTACAAATGGGTGCTTCCCCAAAATGCCAACATCTGATATCCCTGATTATTTCCTTCATGTTTATAATGGAACTTAATGGTCACGCTGCTGATAAGATGCCAACTGATAAGACAAAAGTGAGAAGACAAAATTGACAAGATGGCCTTCCTTTTTGTTCCTTTCTGGGCACAAGGAGTTACCAAGCAACCAATTTCGAATGTTCCTTTTTTAACAAGTTGACGGATTTTAGGGTAGGATTATTAGAGAGCATGCTGGCAAGAAAAAGGGCGGCAAAATAGTAACATCCTCCCCCAATCCCCCTAGTTTAAGGTGCAATTACTCCTCCGATTCAAAGAAGTGACATAAATTTATGAATGTCCCCTCATGGACGTTCCCATTAAACAGTGTGCATTTTTTCCACTTGCAGGTTTGGTTCCAGAACCGTCGTGCCAAGTGGAAGAAGCGCAAGAAGACAACCAACGTATTTCGTACGCCTGGAGCCTTTCTTCCTTCACACGGATTACCGCCCTTCGGCGACAGCCTGTGTTCTTTTGGAGCGGCTGACGCCCGCTGGCCCACCATGTCCAGCATGGGCGGCGGCATGGGCACTACCACGCTTCCGCTCACTTCGTCGCTCCAGAGGCAGGGTCTCTCCTCGCCAGGTGTCACCATGCATGGAGGTATGAACCAGACAGGTGGTTTGTCCATCGGTTCCACCATGCCTTCCAACGGCGCTTCGGTCTATCAGTCTCCCTACGGTCTCAATGCGTCCATGGGACCCAGTCTGGGATCCCAGACGTCGCCTCCTAACACGGGCGCTTCGCCGCCCCCACAAATAGCCTGTAGCATGGGCATGACCGGTATGAGCATGACCATGACGGACACTGGGGACATGTGGCGCGGCACGAGCATCGCTTCTCTCCGGAGGAAGGCTTTAGAACATCAAGCCTCCATGTCTGTTTTTAGATGAACAACTTAATTCTGCTGTAGGCCTATTTACCAGAGACTAAATGACATCCAAGCAGATCAACATCATCCAAACCCAAGTCACAATTTTTGCCTCATTTTTGGAGATGATGAGGTTTATGTTATACATGATAACAGGCTAGGCCTTGACCTTGACAAGTCTGCCAAATACCAAATAACGAAGAATTAACCCATTGCTGCAAAGTATTATACATATGGCATACTGGGATAGTTACCAAACCCACAACTAACCTAAATTTATACTAAATCCTTAATATGCTTCCCAAATCTACCATAACGTGGCAGCACCTACTTTTGTCTGGGCGTTTTTAGTTATAAACCATTGCAGAAACTACTGCTTTTTCCACGACTTTTTCACGGTCCAAATGGAAAATCTTGCCACTTGGCTGATGCATAAACCATTGGGGCTGTCCATAAATGACGTTTGCAGTTAGGTGGGTGGGTCATAGTCCAAAGTTGACCAATAAGGTGTCATGTGGGGGGGGGATTCTTCATCACTGAGTTGCCGTCAGAAATTTGGGCTTGTATTAAATTTTTGTCTTATATTTTGATATTGAAAATGATAATAGTCTGCTTAAGTTTATTTTTAAATTTAGATAGTCTAATTTTTAACAACTGGCCAGATTTAAAAATTTCGTTATTAAAATAATAAAAAATAAAAAAAGATGACGTCAACTATTGGGGTGGGTGGGTCCTTTCTCCAAAACTTAACAAAGAAGTGGGTCCTAAAAACAGCAAATTTTTGTAAATGCAATTTATGGACCACCCCTATTAGAAAGGTTAGGAAGCATAAGCTTAGACTTAATTCACAAATTTTCAGTATAAAATTAGGCTAGTTGTTGGTTTAGTAACTGTGAGCCACCTTAGAAATTTTTTTCTTGAGCCAATGATTTTTGGCCCTAGGTCCGCCACCTAGCGTCAGTTGTATTTTCATCATTTGCATTTGCCCTACAAGGGAACTTCCATTAGCTCTTAGAGGCAAATAGAAACTGTTGATTAGGATTCGTCTGCTGCTGAGAGTTTTAACTTATTGCATGGAGAGTTGGGTTTAGAAGTAGATAAATTCTAACCTACAGTTTGCCTCATGCTCCCGAGAGCCAATGGAAATCCTCATGGAAGGCAACTGCAATCGATAAAAATAAAACTGACGCTAGGTGGCATGCTCATGGCCAAAAAATATTGGAACTGACTATAATAAAGTTGAGGAAATTCAAAAAAATGCAAGGAAAATTTTGATTCTTCTAAGCTTCTTTCATACCCCATCATTTAGCAAGTGACAGTATTGTTATGTCCAATTTGATATTTTCTGTAAATACTTTTTGTCACTACAAACTAGCTTGTATTTCCATGCAACATTTGATCCAAAGTATAGATTCTAAGTTTATAGATCCTGCAAAATTCTCAAAATGTGACATCCATTCCAAGATTTTATAAACTCCTTTCTCCCTCAAAAGTAAATTCCCATAAAGAAAGATTACGGTAAATGTATTTTGCAATGCATTTCTTTTCAATGTGGAAATTTACATAGATTAAACTTTCTTTAGTTCCTAGAGCTGAAAAAGTAAACAATGTATGTGAAGGGTTAGAAAAAAGTAATAAAATTAATTATGAGTGCATCATTTTAATCTAGTCAGATGGATGTTATTAAATATGTAACCGTGTGCTAATCAAGTGCAGCCTAGTCAAACAATAATAATAATGTTTTAATTCAGGAAGCCTGCACCCAATTAGCCGCATGGGAGACATATTGGATCTTATTTGAAAATGTGTAAATATTCTATACCCGGTATTGCATTAATGCATTCATTTTGCTAATACATCAACCCTATTATAATTAGCTTTTTATCAAAAACAAAAAAACCAATATTTTCATTGACATGTTTTTTTATCTTTAGGTTTAATCTGAAGCAGCTTATCCATGATATTATAGGAAAGGGGGAAATGCATTTAGGAAAATTCTTAAACCAATTAAGGATCTATTTGCAATTATCATCTTTTTGGAAGCCATTTTGTTCCGAATTTTTTGGGGTATCGCATTGATAGTTAGAAGACTATAATCAAATCAACACTTTATAGTAAAAAAAACCCAGCAATAACAAAATGGCCTCGGAACCACAATAAATTACGGCTTAAAGCATGCAATTTTTTTTGGAAAAAAATGAAATTTTGCTTTAGGACTGTTCATCACCAATCCCCAGTTCTAGTATTATGTAATACCTGAACGGTCCCATTCCCTGATTGGGTTAATTAAGAATACAGATGAGCGAAATTACAATAGTAATAATAAGGGCATTAACAGAAACACTTTGTATAACTAATGAAAATTTAGAAAGTTATAAGAAAAAATATATGACACATCCCTATGCTAAAACCAACCACTTACATCTGACTTTATTCAGGGTGAATGAAAATCTTGTTTTTTCTTGATTATTAATATCCAAATACAAAGTTCTGAAGGTTGGGGCTAGCAATATTTGTGGTTCTCTAATCAGTGAGGGTCGTACACAAATTATGTAACATTGATGTGTTACAAGAGGGGGGAGGGGAGTTAAAAATGTTATGTTGTGCAGCTAGCTGTTTTGGGATTTAAAAAAGACTGATTTTTATAAGTTTTAATCATCAGTTTTAGCAAAAGTAATTTAGTCCCTGCACAAATTGCAAAAAAATAAGTGTTACGTAATATGTGAATGCTCCCAAAATCCATGACCTCAGTGGTCATTCCCATACCACAGAAGATATTTTTGGATATTATTGTTTAGAAAGAAAGCCATTTCGTTCACCCTGTATAATGATAACTGTATAAGCTTATGAGTGCAAAAGCAGTTATAACTTTAGGTTATAATATACATTTATGTAGGATAATTGTCAGATTTATAACTAACTTTTCAAATAGAACATTTGTATAAAACATTTATGTTCCATGCATAATATACTGTCTCATTCCTATTTAATTTCATTAATAGTACTGTATATAATAGATCATCGTAATAACGAACAAATTCGAGTGTTAATTATTGTAGTAGGCACTAATTGGGATTTTTAATTAGTTTAATAAATCTTCAAATCATAAAACTCGTCAAAACAATATGATTTCCTACATTTGTTGCAGTACTAGAAGTGAGTTGTAAATTCCCATGATTTTTTAATTACAATTTTTGATTTTAATTTTTTATTTATTCATGTTCAATTTTTCTTGTTTCCAGTACGCATGCGTGATTTTCTATGTTTGAATGTGCAATACTCTGAATGTTATAAATTAAATCTCTCCAGTTGGAATTTTCAATTGGTACATATTAATTAATACTCTACACAATGTATTTTCGTTAAATTTTAATGCCTATTTCATTCTAATTATGGCCTAATTTTATAATTTATATACGTATACATATATAGACTATTTCCCATTACAGGGCGGTTTAGCATAGAACAAATTGAAAAATGTATAGAAGTCATAATAAAACTGGTTCATTTTTAGACAAAACCATTTTAAAACTTTTCGTTATTTAATTATTAATGAAATCAGCTAAGATTGTATATTGTTCATTATACAGATTTTTATATGTACTGAATTCTTTAAGTAGGCTTCCCTGACTTTCCCTGAACAAAATAAATTTTCCCTGACATTTAAATGGATTTTACATTACAACTAGCATTTATTTTGTAATTTAGTATTGATGATTACAACCAGAAAAATTAAATATTACAATTTCGAAAAATAAATCAAAATAATATTTACAGTAGGCCTATATTAAATTTTGCAAAAGTATGGGAGGTCAATATAGTATTATGCTGCATTAAATTTAAATAGTATAAACATGGATTTCTCTACTAAATTTCCTTGACTTTCCCTGACAACAATTATTTTTCCTGACTTTTCTGGATAAAATTGCTTTTCCTTGACTTTCCCTGACAAAATTCAATTTTCCGACCTTCCCTGACAAAAATTTATTTTTCCTGACATTCACTGACAAAATTCCTTTTCAATGACTTTCAATGACAAAATACCTTTTCCCTGACAAAATTAATTTATACTGACTTTCCCCGACAAAATTCTTTTTCCTGGCTTTCTCTGACAAAATTCCTTTTCATTGACTTTCCTTGACGAAATTCCTTTTTCCGACCTTCCCTGACAAACTTTTCCCTGACTTTCCATGAAAAAATTTTATTTTTCCTGACTTTCTTTGATAAAATTCCTTTTTCCTGACTTACTCAACAAAATTCCTGTTCCCTACCATTCTCAGTCAAAATTCTCCTGACATTTTTGCACGCATGTATTCCTATAAATATGTCAATTTCAAAACGAATTTGCTGTAATTAAGGAATGGCTTAAAATACAAGACTTTCTTATTGGCAAACATCAATAGCAATTTTGGCTAACTTTTAGCAATTATCATAAAATTCGATTCAAGTAAATAGGTTTAGTTCCCATTTTCCAATCGAAACATGAACACAATCATTTTCATAAACATTTCCCTCGACAACATTAATTCCGTTAAGTATTCATAGGATATTTTCGTACGTATCTTTTAACAAACTGCACTTTTCCAAAAACAGTAAACTGAAAATTACTAAGAATTTGTGAATTATTGCCAACAAAGGGTCCCAAATACCCAGAAAGTGGAAATAAATATTACAAAATGTGACCATTGTGGTTAATAATGGTAACCTGTGTGATGATGCATATCTCCACCAGGACCAATACCAAGGCTTAATTCTGTTTTAGGATGGCTTCCTTTGGACAATGCTATATGCTGGACATTAATGGATGGCAGGATTTCCAATAACATGGTCTACTGGTTGTATAGTGGAGCATTGGGACCATACATTCCCTTACTACACACTTTTGAATAGGACCTAGGAGAATTATTCATAATATAATATGGTCCTAGCTAGAATATCCATTCACTGCCTCAGTTCTACGGGATCCCGGTATCCAGAACTAAATGTGATTCTTAAAAGTTTAAACGACTAAATAATAACAAACTAATGCCAATGCTTTAATTTTTTTTCAAAAATTAAAATCAATTTATACATACTGATCACAACTGACCCCCATGAGCATGTAAACATTAATTTCGTCCATACAAAGGGTCCCTAACATTAAAATTTTCTGAATCCGCCCCTGGTCACGAGCAAAGCCGGACATAAAAAGTGTTAAAAACCAATCTGCTTATTCAATGACATGCCATTTTCTCAATAGAGCACAAATTAATAATTGTTTGAACTAAAAAAATCATTAATAACATTTAAAGAATACAGCTGCTCACAATAAAGGTGTGTCATGGTGTGCGTGTGTATCTGCTCATCGCACCTGCACTAGGAAACCCCGTGTGATAATCAAGTCATTGCAGACTTTCAAAAGTGCAGTAAAACTACTGGGTTATTCATAAGTAACTGAACATAGAACCCCTTAAACTTAGCTTTCCCCATGGCTGGTGTGTTGTGGAGGAAGCTATGTTTCAGGGGTTAGTTTTACAAATTGTTTCAAGGAATTTCACGGAATATTGTATCAGTTAAAAATGGTATTTAAGTCATGTAAAACATTTTAATCCATGATTTCATTTTGTTTTTATTTATTTAGAAACAATTTGTAAAAACATCCCCTGAAACATAGTTTTCCTGCAGCACACGAGCCACGGGGAAAGTTATATTTCAGGGGTTCTATGTTCAATTACTTATGAATAACCCGGTATGGTATCCCATGTAGGCCTACTGCTTGAAACTACAGTCACTTCCTTCCAAGTTTGGTTATCACGGCCATTTCAGAATTCTGTGATGAACAGATCAAGTTATGAATAGATTCGAAATAGATACATTCAATTGTAAGGGCCAGTTTCTCCAACAAGAGTTACAATTTAATTAATGTTAATCTAAGATTTTCTTTACATTCCTGAATTTCCATTGGCCAAAACCAGTCACATGATCATGATAATCCAGGATTAAAACTAAATTGTTGTTGGAGAAACTAGTCCTAAGTAAATATTTTCCAGTTTATTCAAGTTGTGGCTTATTTCAATTATGGATTTACCAGATTATAATGTATTTTGTATGGTTAATTGAAGTTTTGGTTAACTCAGGTTATGGATTATTCAGTTTATAATTAGATCCAATTATCGGCATTTCCAAATAGTGGTCGTTCAAAAATTGTGACTATTTCAGGCTATAAAGTTATGAGCATTTCAGATGCCAAAGGGAACGTCATAAAATCCAACCGAGCTCAACGGAGGAAGGATCACTTGGAAATGAACACAACTGGACAAGGAGGAGAAGTGCACCCGTTTCAAAGATCCAAAACACCCTTTGCATTAAAATTGATCAATAAATGTAGTTTTAATACTGATTTTTTTCCATGAATATAATACAGCTGTCCACAATTGCATTGTTTATTGGGGGGAGGGGACTTGATAACTTCGGCAAAACTGGACTTGGGAGAGAGGAGATTAAAAGATCTACAAAATACTAGGGCATTTCCAAATGAAATAATAAGATTTAAAATACGTAATTTATGGACAACCCCTTACGCGTCCAATTGGAAATATTCATTGGCATATTTCCTTTCCCTCCAGTTAATAAGGTTTGATGGAGTGATTTATTTTTCAATATAGCCAAGATCAAGATGTGATGCCAATTAAAATCTCCAGCTTCATTTTAGCAAATGTGAGACTACAACCGAGGGGAAGGCTTAACAAAGATGGAAGCACCGCAAGGGTCCTTTTGGTGCAAATTCCATTTCCTCAATCAATCCCCTTAGCGATAAAGGGCACATGCATGGTATCTAGTATGAATTCCCAGATATCTAGGGTCCTCCGTAGTGGGAACGAAACCCGTGGCCACGTGCCGAGCGTATCCAACACCCTGGGGGGTGGTGGACACGTGCCTCACACACAACGCTAATGGGCCTCTGACACGTGACCGTGTGTTACACTTTAGGTTTAATTAAACGTGACATACGGTATAAAGAAGTCCTTAAATATAATACACAATTTGATAGCAAACAATATAGGAATATTTGGTGTGAAAATTGGAAGATAAATGCAAATATGGCATCACTCTATAGTCAAACAATAATCAATAAACCAATTAGTTAGGTTTACAACTGTATACATATTTACTCGTGTGCTACGATTCCAAATGACACTGTTTGATTACATAGCCCTATCACAAAAGTGGTATACAAAGGGCACTCAAAAAGTACAGCGTCATCCATGATGCATTAAAACTTCTTGAATTGTAAAGGAATAATGATTAAAATTGATAAATATTGGGAGAAATATTCAAATATATAGGACATTGCCTCCAAAATATAGAAATATTTCCCAAGAATATGGGAAAATTATTGAACATTGGACTATTATGGGAATTTTGGCTATTTTGGGTTATTTTGTTTTAGTTATGTTATTGTCTACATATAATCTCGAAATCACATGATCATTTAATAACCCAATCAAAATTTACACAAATTAGCAAATTATTGGATTATGATGACAAAGAACACTACCTATGTTCAACAAGTCTCAAAGGGTGAGTTCAACTTTCAAAAAAAAGGTGAAATAACCCTATACTTAATTTGCAAATGCATTTATAACCTCATAAAATTTATAGAAATAGGCATAAATAATGTATAAATAATGGGCAACAGGAAGTTCAGCAAAGTTTATAAATATATAAGGATTAAAAAATTATATAAAGGAAAGATAGGACATCTGTGATATATTTTAAAAACAAAAAGTTGCAAATCTCATTGGTCTAAAAAGTAATAACAGAATCTGTCTTTTAGAGTCAAAATGGACCATGTGGAAATCTATTCTATACGTTTTCTATGAAGAAATTTTCAAATAGGATGTAGGTCTATACTAAATCAATAGGGCCACATATCGATGGCTTAATTCAGAAGTGGTGAATTTGCCATGTTATCAAATAGCATATTCACCATTTCTGAATTAAGCCATTGATATGTGATTTGTCATATCTACAACAGCCACCTACAATGTATAACTTTCAACTAGCAATATGACTGAAGCTTGTGCTTCTTTTGTGAAATGGTGCATTATGGTTGTGTTCTTGAAAGGGGTCTATAGAATGAGAATCGATACTTCGAAATTCTATATTTTATTTAATATTTTATAACGAGATGACCCTTTAGATATTGAAATTATTATCAATTTCAAATTGACTTTTGTTTTTCAATGTTCTACTTATTTTCAATCGCACTTTTGACCAGATGCCAACAATTGCGTTAGCTAATAATATAGACTTTGGCAATATCCAGCTGTGCACTTTTATTAAAACTTCATCTTGCCATGACCACTACATAGAAAATCCAGATTTCAGACTCAGTAGGAACCCTCCAACATGCCCTCCCTATACGTTAGGACAAACTGATTTGTACAATATTAAAGCAATAAATTCCCATTCTGTCGCGAAGGGATACCATGCAAGTTTAATATAATAATATAGACACAAGTCTGCAACTCAACTTAAATACGATATTGAGAAAATAAATTCAGTTTAGCAACTGGTCTAGTTATTAACTATCTAATAACCACCGGTATTCGGAGAATTGCATTAATTTATTGGACTTAATTGCAAACACTTTTTTCATTGCTTAATAAATTTACTCCATTTCCTCTCAATTATTCCCGCGCTTATCCAAAAGTATTATTCAAAGCTTCTCAAATTCATTCATTCAGCAGACACTGAAAGTTAATTAGTGGCGCCCTCTAGGACATGCATGTCTACATGTTTCACAGGAGCTGATGCCTTTGATCCAGTAGGGGGCACTGCATACTGTCAGTAAAATGGCACCTATTTGGGCTTTCCAGTTTCATCCAAATCCATGCATTCAGGACATTTTATTTATTGATTGATGGGCTCAAATCAAATTGGAATTTCCATGCCTTTCCTAATTTTGTATGCTTTCCCTCCTACAGCCCACTTCTTTCAAAGTGGGATTTTTCCTTTAATTCTGCACATTTTCTCTTTTAGGTCTGTAGAAAGTCAAACCAGCCATTTTTCCACTATTATTGTTTTCCTGCAACAGAATCTGCTCAGTGGATCCCAGGCTTGCGTTATTGAGGAATTCTGGAAGGGAGGAAAGGGAAGGGGGTGGAGGGGGGCCAGGAACTCAGGGAAGTAATACTAAGGCATAAGATGAAAAGCCGTGAAAACTCATTTCCTCCAAGAGATCTTAATGTGCAATTTGTTGTCTGTGTCAAATGATAATATTGCTTTGTTTTGGCTCATTTTGCTTTTCATCTGTAGACATAAGGTCATTAGGGATGTGAGAGTGAAATGATTGTCCCTAGAAGTTGTTTCCAATGACCATTAGGTCCAAAATGCGGCGTAATAAAAAGTACCTAAGATTTGATAAGAAGTCTGTGTCCTATGGCGAGGACAGTAAAAGCATTCACAAGGCTTAACTCTAAAAAGAACATCCATTAAATTCCTTATTGGAGCCTGGGATTATTTTGCAATGATTTCATCGTGTTTCATCTTAAAGTTACAACTAAAGCCTAACATGGCAGCGACAGTGGTTCCACAAAACTTCTACAAAGCTAGGGATGCTCTGCACAATGCTTGGAGAAGCCAGTATAGTTGGCTTACCGTGAGTTAAAGGTTATCGCTGATCAAGCATTACCCGGTAGGCTATTTTTTATTTGAGGTTCATATAATAATTAATAACTAAAAACTAACTTCCTTGTTTCTCAAACACTGCATTAGTGATGTAATAGAACATCTTTTTAAAGGGAAAGTCCCATTTTGTAGCAAGTCATATTTAAGTTGTACCCACTTAAAGATATGAATGACTGTGGTAATAAAAATTGCAACAGTTTTCATATTGAAGAAATTACTACGCCTGCCACATACGTGTTAGATGCCATTTTTCCATTGATTTCCACAGACACTGAAAGTTGGTGGGGCCCTCTAAGGCATACATGTGTACGTGCTTCGTGAGGGCTGAAGCCTTTTAGCCAGTAGAGGGCTCTACATACTATCAATAAAATGGCGCCTACTTGGGCTTTGCATTTTCCACCAATTCCATGAATTCAGGAAATTTTATTTAATGATTGGTAGGCTCAAATCAAATTGCAATTTCCATGCCTTTCCTAACTTTTCATGCTCTTTTTCTTACAACCACCTTCTTTTTAAGTGAAATTCTCTCTTAAATATTTTTTACAATAAAAATAAAACAAAAAAAAATTCAAAAATCTTACGAAGTTATTAATTTTCTGCAAGACAGTGGCAATTTGCATGCCTTTTGTTGTCATCATTTAAAAATAACTTGTAACAAAGTGAAACTTTCCTTTTAATTCAATGACATTTTTAATATATCCTGCACCAAAATGCAGATAAAATCCAAGTAGTAAAAATCTGCGATCACAATTTTTGTTACAAAATATTTCTTTTTTCGGGGTTTATAAAAATATGTATT
Organism: Proteroiulus fuscus; assembly: GCA_034700285.1. Lineage (NCBI taxonomy): Eukaryota > Metazoa > Arthropoda > Diplopoda > Julida > Blaniulidae > Proteroiulus > Proteroiulus fuscus. The sequence continues at coordinate 20,628 of JAQIXP010000925.1, forward strand.
CGCTAGCTTGTCAGGGTTATATATAACCACGCCAGCTTCCCATTTTTAGACACTTATATTTTCAAATTTTACGCCTATTTTCAACCATTGTGCCTGAAAAGCGAGAACGAGAGAGAAAGAGAAAGGGAAGAGTGGCTTTTATATTGTATTTGTAAAAATTCAGGTCCAGGGAGAGATCAAAGGAATTACATTTAAAAAATTGATATGGCACTTCGCCACCACCAATGGACGAAGGAAAATGCAATTTACTTCCTCCCTGCCTTTCTCCCTGCAACTCCCTTTTTTCCCCAAAACAAACTACATTAACGGAGAGTGACTCTCGACTTAACCGCAAAATTCTAGCTTTTGTGGTGATCACATTTGGTTCATTTTATGTATTCTATATTATATATCTATTTCATACGCAATATTATTTATTTAGGCCTTCTATTCAGTTATTTATCACGTTTTCCTACAGCCAAACTCCGAAGAAACCCCATCTTGCATTGTGATGTGATTTCGTGGTCAAGTTATACTCAAGAATCAAGGGATAAAAACATGTACAGACTTGAAATATTCGAAATAGCTCGTATTTAAGGCATCCCCCCACACACATAAATAATATACATAAAAAAGTACAGAAAAATATCTTAAGGGGGCTGTCCACACTTTTAAAAAATGCATGCTCCTATGGGAATCTCCATGTTAACTAACGGTACATAT